>JAJJMC010030610.1:258526-397473 GCA_023531435.1 Papaver californicum
GTTGCCAATCTGGACAGTTGATTCCCGATGAGTCAACTCGGTGACTCGGCCCGATCCAGTTCGCTGGGTTGACTCGCCTGGTTGACCCGCTGGGTTGACCCGATCCAGCTCAGCCCGATCCAAGGGTGCCCCAATCCAAAGTGTGGGTGCCTTGATCCATTTTCCCGGGTGTTTTGAACACTTTTTGAGCTAATTTTTCCACAAATCTTTATTCTTCTAATGTACCTACAAAAGCATAAAAACACGTAATAGACACAAAATCGAATACTAACTCACTAGAAATTAAGGTGCAATTTAGACACTAAAAGGTGTCTATCAAATACCCCCAAACTTACTATTTTGCTAGTCCTCGAGCAAACTACTCTAAAAATAAAGTAAAAATCCTAACTCACTTTCGCAGGAATCGCGACTATATTTAGCATATGCAGTAAGCCGTTAAACCCCTAGGTGTCCTTAGTGGACGAGTTTTGTCTCGTGAGGGTTTACAAGAGGTATACCCACAAAACCTGGATCTAGATCTTAGCAACACGTGAATGATTCAGGATAGACACTAAACAAGCTAGTTAGTTGGCTACTCAGATATTCGGCTATAAGGACCATTACCCTTTATGGATCCAATCACTGTACACGAGTGTTAACTCAAGCATACTAAAATTCATATATAAGACAACAGAGTTCTACTCAGACAATTGTCTAACCACCCATCACATGAAAAGACTTAGAAGATGAACGAGACTGTAGAAGATCGCAAATGTTGACCGAGGCGAACGATGTGTCCCATATCTGTCTGAAGGTCAGTACCAAGATGAAACCTAGTGTGTCGAGATACTCCCCATTTATTTTCAACGGTTACTACTAACTAAAATATTTACAAGTTCCCATGGATCCTGCGTTCCACGCTTGCTTAGGCGACGGAGACAGGGAGAACTTTAAGATACCAAATACTATTTTTTTCTCAATTTTTTTCTAACTTTTTTCGAATTTTTTTTTTTTTTCTTTTTTTTTTCGATTTTTTTTTTCTGACACCTAATACATGTGTGTTCCCATGGATCCTGCATTCCACGCTTGCTTAGGCGACAGAGACAGGGGGACCACACACATAATTCTAAAACACTACCGTATTATTCATGTGGGGCATGATCTCAACACACTAAACGTCATTCCAGTGCTAATTAACATGTCGATGCTAGGACCCACCAATACTTTCAGAGAAACACAAAATTGTAAATAATAAAACAGAACGTGATATGGTGGTGACAACTATCATGTTATTTCTAACACCTGAACTCTGTCTCCTTTATGAATAGACCATCTAGCTGGGCACACCAATCCTTATAGCAAAATGGCTAAGTTTTCATCTACCTAGAGTGGTTAGTGTCACCCTGAATTGTTCACATGCTTCTAAATTCCAAATCTTATCAATCCTAAAAAGTTTCCCAATACCCCCAAACTTAAATTAAACAGTGTCCTCAATGTTTCTAAACACTGCACGAAAAGGAATTAGGGAAAGATATTACCGTTTCGCATGAGCATAAGTTACCTCCTTAAATCATATAGCAATAATCGGAACAACTGTGGATCATCTGAATCAAATAGTGTTATCCACAATAAAAGGAAACAACAGCAAGCTACAAAGATAAACAATCTGAACACACTTTGATCCCTATCTAGGTAAACCACATCGACCAGAGGATGGGTTTTTGGCAACTGAACTTTTTTCTGAACAGGAGGATCATTGGATCTAGCTCGAAGATGATCTTGTACAATGGCAGACGTGCATATGTCAGGTCCCAAGATAGGGACCTTCATAAGAGTTAATGGTATAGCACATGGAGAATGATAGTCACCCCCAAACTTAGAGTTTTCAGTGTCTCTAGATAGACTAATAACAATTTCCCTCATTTCCGGATCGTCAGATTCTCGAAAATAGTCAATTGCTTCTTCTAAATTACAATCTGGTGGTGCAGAACATAACAAAGTGCTCACTTCATTAATAATACTATCATTATCGCCATCAATTCTATAGTTGGCTAGGCATTTCTCTAATGGATCGTCTAATGGGTCGAGCCTACGCTGCATCTCCCTAGAGGTTTGGATTCTTCTGCTGAATGTATCTGGTGCATACAAACTGTTGGGCTAATTCCCTTAATACCTGCTATGGTTCCTCCTAAGGCTTTCTGATTGTCCTGAAGCACGGTTACTAGCCTATTCTCTTGGTCACTATCCAAATCTGGAGTTACAATCACAGGTAAGGTCTCTGATGGGCCTAACTCATCAAACTCTAATCCAAAGTGGGCTAGACATTTTGCTAACGGGTCTTCTATCAAAGTGTTTGGTAATGACTCCTGAACTGGGGTCTCTACCATGTTGATGGTTTCTAAGGTGGGGTCATCAAGCTCAGGTGGTTGATTACTAATGTTGAAGATATTCATCTCAATAGTCATGTTACCAAAAGACAAGTTCATAACACCGTTACGACAGTTAATGATCGCATTAGATGTTGCTAAGAACGGGCGACCTAGTATAACCGGTATATGATTCTCTGGATCAGGCACAGGTCTGGTATCAAGCACAACAAAGTCCACTGGATAAATAAATTTATCCACTTCAATCAAAACATCCTCTATGACACCACGAGGAATTTTCACAGACCTATCAGCTAACTGCAAAGTCATCTGAGTCGGTTTCAACTCGCCTAGTCCTAGCTGAAGGTACACATGGTACGGAAGTAAGTTCACACTGGCTCCTAAATCGAGTAAGGCTCTTTCTACCCGGTAGTTTCCTATTGTGCAAGCTATGGTTGGGGAATCTGGGTCTTTGTACTTAAGGGCCGTACTACTCTGTATAATTGAACTTACATGACTAGCTAGAAAAGCTTTCTTATGTACGCTAAGTTTTCGCTTTCGCGTACACATGTCCTTAAGAAACTTGGAATAAGCAGGAATCTGCCTAATTGCATCTAATAATGGAAGGTTGATCGTGACTTTCTTAAAAACTTCCATTATTTCATTAAAATTGGATTCCTTCCTAGTAGGTGCTAACAACCTTGGGTATGGGGCTCTAGGCATGAAATCGGTTCTCTGAGGGGTTGCCTCAGGCTCTTCAGAGGCTTTATCAGTCTCTTCAACTATTGGGTCAGGGTGAAATACAGTTTGTTCACTATCAGGCCTAGTTACCTTGTTATCCACTACCTTACCATTCCTAAGGGTACTAATGGCATTCACATGACTGGATGATTTCTCACCAGTCAACATTCCATTGGATCCTCTAGGATTTGGTTCGGGTTGACTAGGGAACCTACCAAGTTCTCGCTCTCTCAGAGCCACAGCAATGTCACTGACTTGGGTTTGTAAACTAGAGATAGCTTTTTCTAAGGTATGGAATCTCTGCTCATTCTTTTCGTCATTGCTGGGATGAGTTGGACCAGCCGAATTCTTATAACTGAAGCCTGGAGGACCTTTAGCATTACTAAACTGACCTTGATCCTGGCCTTTCGACCAGGAAAGGTTTGGGTGGTTTCTCCAGCCAGGGTTATAAGATTCCGAATATGGGTCGAACTTTCTCTGGTTATCAAATCTAGTGTTATTATAAAGAGAAAAAGCTTGCTCTTCGAATTGGTTGGGTTCTGAACTACTAGCTTGATTCAGTTCGACCAGTTCTAGCCTTCTAGATAAGGCTTCTATTTGGGCCTTTGGATCGAAAGATCCTTCTACCCTATTAACATTTCCTCTTCCTAGAAGAATTGTTCTTTTTGGCTCTCTACTGCTCTCCCACTGCTGGGTCTTCTCGGCGATGTCCCTCAGAAGTTTCATCGCCTCAGAAGGAGTCTTACTGTCGAACCCTCCGGTTGACAAAGACTCGACCAAAGTTATAGATGTATAGTCTAAACCGTCATAGAGGATTTGAACTAGCCTTAACTCCCCTATACCGTGGTCTGGGCATTGGGATAATAAGTCATTGAACCTTTCTACATACACATACAGAGACTCTCCCTCTAGCTGGGAAAACGTGCATATTTTCTGCCTAACATATGAAATTTTGTTCCTAGGAAAGAACTTCTGAATAAACGCTGAAGTAAGTTGGGCATAGGTTTCAATTGACTGAGGGGCCAAGCTATACAGCCATGACTTGGCTTTATCTCTTAAGGAAAAGGGAAACAATCTAAGTTTAATAGACTCGTCATTCAAGTCTCTAATTCTGATTGTGCTACATATTTCCTCGAATTCCCTAACATGAAAATAGGGATTTTCGTTTTCTTTTCCTAAGAATGATGGGAGCATCTGGATAATTCCTGGTTTCAGTTCGTAGCTCGCTTCAGTAGCGGCTAACTTGATGCAAGATGGACGTGAGGTCCGGGTTGGATTCAACAAATCCTTTAGAGATGTCATTGCTGACACAGTCTCGGGAGTGACTAGTTCACTCTCAGTTGGATTCTCAAGGTCAAGGTGAACTACAAGTCTTCCACTGATTAACCTACCTTGAGGGTCTCTATTCCAAGTTCGCCTTAAGGGCGTTCTTGGCATGCAAAAATTAAATCCTAACAATCAAACACAATCGTGCCCTGACTCAACCAAATCAAACCTAAATCTAGCAAACAACAAGCATGATGGTTCCACTTAGATTGTCTCTAGACCAGCTTCTATTCTTTCAGAAGGCAACTGGTTACAATTTTAGCGAATCTCTCTGAGCGATCCGAGTTAAATCAAGTTGAAGAGAAACAGGAGAAGCTCAATGGAGCTTTGATACCCATATCTCTTTGGCAACGCTTCCCTGGGTTACAGGGCGGCTCTAATCAACTTTAATCTAATCTTCCTGCTTTTTGAGTTAGGCTAATAAGGTAACCAATACAGTCCTTCCAACCGATTTTCCTATAAGCTCGTTACCTTATCGGTCTCTTTCTAGTCAAGATTTTAAGCTTAGGTTCGCGTAGGTTTCGTTTTCCTAAGGCGGGCAAGAAGGAGACGATGATGAAATCCGAAACCTTATCTTGTATGGCCAGGCCTTTCTCTTTACTATGCAGAAATTAAGTTCCGTATTCAGTCCTCAACATATATGCATACAAAGGCGTCCAGAAAACCCACTGACAGGAGATTCGTGGGTTGGTCGAAATTTACCTCCCGTTCTAGATGGGCGACGAACCGTTGAAGTCGACTCGGGCCACTAATATCCTTTTTAATAGTGTGCGAACCCGAGGGGCCGAGACAATATCGTAATTGTCGTCCGTCCCTGCACACAGTTTGATATTTAAAATTACCCTTCCGTAGGGTTTAAAAATAATAAAAAGTCCAAAGTCCAAAAATAATGTCCAAAAGTGTCCGAAAATAAAAGAAAAATTACAAAAATAATTAAAACCCTAATACAATTTTCTAAATTAATTAAAACTAATTAAAATAACCTAAAAATCTAATTAAAAAAAATAAAATAAAATCTTCGATCTTTTTTTCGTTCTTTAAGCTTTTTCCTTTTTTAATTCCAAGTCTTTAGCTTTAATTCCAAAACTTGGGCGTAATCTCTTTTCGATCCAAAATCGAACCTGTAGTAAAAAAGAAAAAATACCAAAAGAAACGTAAAGTAGAACAAAGTAAAATAATAAAACTAAAAATAAAAACTTAAAAAATAAATCTAAAACCCTAAACCTAAAAACAAGTCCGCGTCGGCGGCGCCAAAAATTGATGTAATTTTAGAAGTGGTAAATAAAGAGTTCGTTACTCGAACTTGTAAAGGTAATGATTTTAGAAAATAATGATTTAAATTAATTCTAGAAAATTCCAGGAGTAAGAAAAAGACTAAATAACCTAAGGATGATTTTTAAAATAATTTTAAAAGGACCAGGAATCAGGAATCAGGTAAATCTAACAACCTATGTGATTAATCAGATAATTCTTTTTAAATTAATTGAAGCACAAATAATTGCCAAAATTGGTTTTGTTATGCTAACAAACAGAGGTAAATCACAAGCATGGACTATCAAAATTAATTAACTAAGCATAATCCATCAAGCAAAAGCACAACTGTTGAAAGAAAACCGTTTTTACTATTCAAAACTATGCAATTCTAATAATAAAAGAATTATAAATAATTATTAGAAAATAATTAAATCACATAAAATTGAGAAAATTACCTTATCCATCATCCCAGTAATTAGACTTAGCCCATGGTGAAGAAAACTTGCTCAAAAGTTGATTTCATTGCTCAAAATATCAATTACAAAGGTGAATAACGCTGTAACAGCTGATTTGATACGCTTATATGCGTTACAGGAGAGGGTTCGGCTGTTACAGAAGAGTTTTAAGCAACAAAGGGTTTGAAGCAATAGACAACAGGAAAATTCAAATCAGCAACAGTTATAAATGTTACTGAGTCTTCTTCTCCGGCAGTGATGGATGAAGAACAGCCGGCCGGTGCAGTAGCAGTTGACTGGACGTCGACGGAGCTTCACCGGAAATTTCTAAATTCTTCTCTAGGCTTTTTTCCTTGATTTTCTTGGCTTCTCTTGGTTTATATAGGTAGTAGAAACCCTAGAGAGAGTTCTAAACCTAATAGAACTCTCTAGAACTGCTCACAAATCCCAATCTTAATCGAATCATGATTCCGGCCAAATACATGATTTTCATGCTGATTTCACGGGATATTTTGTTGTTTATAACTTGCGTGAGATAACTATTAGTGTTTGGAACAATCTGGAAGCAACAGAACCTTGTTTTCTCACGTGAATTTGAGTTGCCAATCTGGACAGTTGATTCCCGATGAGTCAACTCGGTGACTCAGCCCGATCCAGCTTGCTGGGTTGACTCGCCTGGTTGACCCGCTGGGTTGACCCGATCCAGCTCAACCCGATCCAAGGGTGCCCCAATCCAAAGTGTGGGTGCCTTGATCCATTTTCCCGGGTGCTTTGAACACTTTTTGAGCTAATTTTTCCACAAATCTTTATTCTTCTAATGTACCTACAAAAGCATAAAAACACGTAATAGACACAAAATCGAATACTAACTCACTAGAAATTAAGGTGCAATTTAGACACAACTGATGAGGAGAATACGTATGAAATAACATTTTACAGCAAATTTAATGAGGTTTTTAAACATATAAATAAAGGATCCAGTCGACGAGGACTGGTTGCACAATCACTGTAAAGTTTTCATTACCCTTCTAATCAGTCCTTGTTACATGAGCTTTTAAGTGTTAGTGCCCGACTTAAAAGAGGGACATTTTATTGTACTATGCAAACAACATTAGACTTGTATGTCACGCTGACAGCAAGAAGGAAGTGAAAACGTATAAGAACATGTGCCCTTATATGAACATGAGTTAGGATTTAGGAATGTTGGAAGCACAATTCTAACACCCATCACCGAGCACATAATATAGTTACCAGATAAGAGAAAGTTATACTGGAAAATAGCCAACATAATTTAGGTAAAGAATGGAACTTTCATGATCCATAATGAGAACAATATAAAGAATACTAAGTGGCTAAAGAGTTGTTTTGTGTTTTGCATATATGGGTCTGAGTTCAAAATCCTCTTCTCAGTCTCGGACAGTTTGGTATATTTTTTGTAATTTTGGAAATGTTTATGAGTCAATCTCCCAATTTTAACATATTTTGCCCCTACCGTGAAATGACTAAGGTAATATATTTTACCCCTATTGCGGAATGACTAAAGTGAGTAGGAAAGGAATCACCTAATAATGGGAATTTCATTATGTATTTCTGTGAAGAGTCTCCTCGTCCTTGGTTGTTTCAGGTAGCATCCCTGAAGCATGTCTTTTGATAATCTTCAGATAGCCACCAACTTCGTGATCAAGCATATTGAACATTACCGTGGATCCATATTTGAAAACCACCATGTAAGAGTCCTGAAATGAAGAATTAAACACGTTATGATGAGTGCTTTGCAACTAAGTATCGTTTCCTTGAAACAAAAACTCAGAAAGTTATATCGTAGAATGGTCATCAGTTTTTTCTCACACAGAAATTAAATATTCCGAATGTGAAATATGAACTTACTCGAGGAGGAGTGGGAGAATCGGTAAGGTCATCAAATCTAAGAACAATGTAATTGCCAATTCCAGGAGTATGTGGGATCAAATTGGCTTGATTTTCATAGATTAATCCCATCAAATCGATTCTGTAACCAATATTTGGAGAAAATATGACAATGATCCCAACATATCTAGATTAAAATCAAAACAAATCAAAATAACATACTTATGGGATAAGCAGTAAGCCCTAACTGTCCAAAGAGTCCAAAGGTTCTTCCTTTTTATGTTCTGAGTGGTACCATTGACCTCTGATGATGAAGAGGAGGCTTGGTAATTAACCTCACATTCTGTGAGAAGTAAGGAGGAAATAGAGCAAAAGTTACGAGGGCCGCCACCATGAGTAACTCTGGTATGGGAAAACGAATTGGACAAAAGACTCGGTTTTGAAGTAAAGGCTTTAGAGAAAAAGAGGGGAAGAAGATGAGTGTCAGGAAGAGTTGACAAATTAGGTTTCAATATGGACGAATTGGTGGTGCTGGATAGCTTTACTGATGATGAAGAACGAAACAGAGAGACAATGGTGCTTTTCAGCTGCTTAGTGTTGATCAGCGACTTGGAAATCATCGGCATTGGATGTCTTCAATTGACACGAGACAGTTGGTGTGATAGATTGGAGAATCTCTTTGATCGGGGGAGATGAGATTTCTGGAAGCTTAATTAATACTAGGGTTATAGATGGTAACGGTTGTCCGTTAAAACTGAACCAAACCAATTTGATTAGAGAAAAATCGAACCGAACCATTTATTAATAGTGCGGTTTTAGTTTAAAAAGATAAGAACCGAGAATAAAGGTTTTGGTTTTGATTTGATGTCAAAACCAAGCTAAATACCAATAATAAAACTGATTAATTTTGATGTAAGTAATATCAACCATTAGATCTAGTTTAGATTAACTATATTTAATCTTATCCATTGATTTAAACTATAAAAGTTTATATTTAATTTTATTTAATTTGAATGAGTCATTTTATGTGTTATTTTTTGTATAACTATATTTTAATCTTTTATTTTTTTTTGTGTATTTTTTTTTTTTAACTGTCAGTTATATGAAGCTCACAAAATAATGGTAAAACCGGAACCTAATGGTAAAACTTAAAACCAAAACTGTTGGTTAATGGCACGGTTTTGGTTTGGAAAATTATAAACCGGGAGTAATGGTTTCGGTTATCGTTTGAGCAAATATCGAACCGAACCGAGCCATGTACACCCCTAATTAATAGTATTCCTTGGGCCTGTGAGAATAATAGGCTATAGGAAAAGACAAAATAGGATCATCCAAAAGTAATACCCCTACCTCTTAGTCATATGTGACAAAATTACCCCGATTTGATTAGTCCTAATATATGATTAGTTTAGTTAATTAATTAGATTAGATTAGTTATATAGATTATGGCTAGGATTAAAATTAGAGATTTTTTTTTGTTTTGTTTTACGAGTGGAGATGAAGAGGGATTTTTGGACGGAAAAAAAAGTGAAAACTATGGTTTAAGAAATTAGTGGTTCCAATGATCAAAATAAAGAACCCTCAGTTCAAAATACTCAGGTACTACTAATATGTAGGAATGGTGGAATTTTTGGTTAAAACCATCAAATCATTGTGGGAAAGGAAAGACACATGGTAAGGGTCCTCATGGCCGTGAGGTTTCTACCATGACGATTCTGCTTAAGTCGTCATGGTCGTGATATCCGACAATCGCGACCCTTACCTGCAACTTTAACATGCTATGAAAAATGGTCATGGGCAGAAATATGATCATAACGACCCGAACCTGGTTTGTCTCAGTAAGGGTCGTCACTGTACTATATTTATACCATGACGACTCTTGAATCAGAAATCCATGTATGAAACAACTGTTAGGGTCGCATAGCTTCATACCACATACCACATACCATAACGACTCTAATCAACCATTAAAAATGTAATATGAAGTCGTCATGATCGATATCCATAACCTTGACGACTCCATTTGGGAATTTTTTGATTTTTGCTTTCTTAAAACAATTTCATTGAAACGAAATGGAATACATCTTTGATAAGAATTTTATTGAAACGAAAATGAATACATCTTTCATAGAATAACATTGAAGAAAAATAAATAACATTTATGACATTCTATTTAGATATTTAATCATACAAGGTGAAATCGTAGACATCATTTTACAAGATGCGATAACAATCATCATACTCAAACTTTTTGCCTTGGAAAACCTCATATCCGGTGTGAGCCATCACCCATTGAAAAAAAAATCAATTTAAGTTAGTATTACTCAAAACTATATTGACATACTTACTTTTGTCGCACCCGACAGTGTGGGATTGGCTTCCTTTACAATTTTCATTTCCTCTTTAAAAGATTCATATTTTTTGAAAATTTCTTGGAATCTATTCTTAATGTTGTTGGGTGGTCTTAGATTGCGATTTCTATCTAACACCAAGAAAATTATAAATACACGGTTCCACCATAAATCGGAGTTTGGATCCAAAATATTATCGGCGGTTGTAAGCTCAATTTCCTTAAGCTCTTCTTCATGGGTTATGTGCGTCACCCACGCTCTAACTATCGTTATATCTTCATTTTCAGTGTACGCCATGGTTTTTTTTCTTTTTTTTGGATGAGAAAGAGAGTAGAATAAATTTGAAAGTTGAAATCTATGGTTTGGGTAAGTATGAGATAAAAACTTGGTCTTTTTGTAGATCCTAATGACCCAATGGCTAATCTTTTAAAAAAACTAGCCGTTGAGCGACCCAACTGTGCTGGTTTCAAGTCAAGAAAATCAATAAATGCTTCTAGGGTCGTCAGGCTCGTAATGTAAAACCATGACGCACTAAAACATGGAGATCTAGTATAGTCGTTATGGTCGCTAATTTGTGACCATGATGACCCTAACTAGTAATTTTTTGGTTTTTCCTAGATGTTTTGTTGTACAAGAGTCGCATCGGTTCATTGCTAATACCATGACGATGAACA
Organism: Papaver californicum; assembly: GCA_023531435.1. NCBI lineage: Eukaryota > Viridiplantae > Streptophyta > Magnoliopsida > Ranunculales > Papaveraceae > Papaver > Papaver californicum. The sequence goes on from JAJJMC010030610.1 coordinate 269,539, forward strand.
TCTACCAGTATTTGGGTGGGTTGGGGCCGTCATTGCCGACACCAATATACCATGACGAGCCTTTCTGAAGAACTTGTTGATTCAGGATTTTGACGAGTTTGTTTGAGAATTGGTTGATTCAGGATTTTGTAATTGCAATTTCATTAAAAGGAAAAGAAAAGTCATACATAGATCATAACGCACCATTACAATGAAGTTAATAAATTCCGTAGATCATTGAAATACGCAATATTTTTGGCCAACACTTCATAGCATGCATCATGCCTGAATCTTTTTCCACCGATTATAATACCCACTATTATAATCAGATAAAATCGGATTTGATTAAAATCTAATGGATATGTACTTACTTGTTCATAAGTTTCGAGTTGAGGATACATCTCGACCATGTTAAAAAAATAACATCGATCGTAGATCATTTCGAATCTTTCTTTCAAGTTTGTTATTGATCTTGGTTTTTGGTTACCGTCTAACGCAACAAAAACTCATAAAATACGGTTCCAAAAAGTTGACAAGGGACCATCTATGTTGATCTTGATTTGTTCGTCACATTCTGTGACCGACACCCACACTCTAACTGCCGCAATATCTTTTCTAAGAGTGAATTTAGTAACCATGATTTGTATTTTAGGATGATGAAGAAATTAAAAAGAAATGAGAAAGAATTTGAGATAATTAGTATTTGGGAGACATTGTATGTTGAGAAGAAACTTCCTTTTACATAAATGAAGGACCCAACATATATAATTTTTTTTAAAAACAAACCAACTAGTATAGGTGCATAGCTGAAAAGGTGTACTTGATAGGATTTGAAAAACCTATTTATATAATAACCGTAATCGCACGACGTCTATAATGTAGAAGCGGAAAGTAGGGGTCGAACCCACAAGAAACGGTGGAAAATACCGTGATTTATATTCCTAGTAAACTAACCAGAAACAATGATTTTGAATTTTTAGAAATTACGTTTAAAACTAGACTAACAAAGTCGGTAATTAGCTAGGGAATCCGGTTTCCACGAATCTAACCATATAAAATCAATTAATCTCTAAACGTGTTTTTCTAAATTACTCGGGACAAATATTGAAATTAATATCATATCTCGGAAAAATTAATACTTTAAAATTCTAAATTAGTGTTTCACCGGTATAATTTCCTTCGCTTCTAATGTAACAATTCTAAAACATTATTTATCAATCTTAAAACATACACCGTGGAAGAATCTAATCCAAACACGACATATCAATTGAAAAACATAAACAATCAAGAAAATCACATGAACAATTAGATACCAAGCCATATGAAGTGAAATTATATATTTTTTAAACCATTGATGAAAATATCGTTTAAGGAAAATAATATGAATCTATATAATCAAAATTGGTTTCCCCCTAAAAACTCAAGTCACAAATATATTAGATCATGGCCATGGAATTCTTAAAACCCACAAAATGAATTACAAGAAAAAAAAATTAAACCAATATGCCGTCATCACCAGACAATAAGTCTTCTTCTCCTCCCATTGTTTTATCTCCTCAAACTTTCACAAAAGCTTTTTTTTTCCGTCTATTTCTTCCTCCAACCCTTTTTTTTCTACTAGCCTGGTGGTGCTTCTTGATGGTGTATTCAATTCAAGTAACATCATTCCGATTACGCTTATCTTTAGATGCTAGCAGTACGATATATTTAATATTTTCCATTTAGCTTATTTTTTTTCGTAATTCCGGATTTTATGTTTATTACCTAAAAAAACATAAAAGCAACGTATTAGTATAAAAACTGGCACTAACAAATATTAATTAAACGGTAAAAATATGAGTTAAATGCTTATCAGTGTTGAAGTCGTCATGGTATATATCTATGAACCATGATGATCTTAGATGTCCAGAGCATATAGAACAATGACGACTCAAGCTATCCTAGATGTTTATGTGCAGTAGGGTCGCATCGATTTATACAAAATACCATGATGATTCAGGCCCAACGACTAGTTTTGATTTCAAAATAAGTAGCCATTGGGGGCTTTATATAAGACTGTTAACCCTATGTTATATCAAGTTGAAAACCTTATACTCAAAGTAAAACTCTTTTGCAATGACAAGTCCATCATCAACTACCAATTCAGCTGAAGAGATACTTAAAAGATGCAAACGAACTACTCCATTATCATCAACTATCAAATCAATTATTGTTATGGAAGAAGAGATACGCAAACGAAGCAAACAAGTAAATCCAAAAACAACTACATCATCATCAAGTGCTGCTATGGAAAAAGAGGTACTCAAGAAACAAGATGAATACCAATCCCAACAAAATGGGTTAGGAATTTTTACGTCGTCATGGATCTTCCCGAAAAAGATCGGGATGAGCATATATTTTGGTATCAAGTAAAAACAGGACCTTTCGTTCCCAAGTTGGACGGTAAGTACATGAAACCACGCTTTGATTACGAATCGGACTATGTTTATTTCAAGGACCATTCATGTTAAGAAATTGTTCTACAAGTACAATGAGTTTCTCGCTAGGAACAAAGGGGACATACTTCCTGCACTGTCGGAAAACACAACAGATCATGTTTCATGCACTGCCGGAAAACACAACAGACCCTAACACGTGCAACAGATAAGCGACAGCCGCAACACGAACTTCAACATTAGAGAGGAGACCATTATCTTTTTTTTTAGGGTCCCAAAATATGTGTGCCTCAACTCCACAAGATTGAACTCTCTCCTCCGGTACTTTGGTACCATGACCAACTTGTTCTTCGTCGTCTCTTCATCCCAGCCAAACAAATTCTCGGCCAATCCATAATTTTTAGGCCAAGGAAGTTGTTTCTTGTAGTTGTCTCCAGTGGATTTTCCTTCAACCTAGAGCCCTAGAATACGTTATGTATCGTCAGAAGTTAAAGCCATCTCATCAAATGGGAATTGGAAGCAATCGACTTCAGGGTAAAACCTCTAATTGAAACAAGATACCACGACCCTATCAAACATAATAACAGAACTCTGTACGACGGGATAATGATAAAATATATATTTATCGTTTAATTTATATTTATTAGTATTTAAATTTGTATTAATATATTTTAATTTTTTTAATAGATGGTTTACCTTAAACTCGGTGTTATAGATAAAATACAACTAAATTGCGTTTCTACTGCTAAAGCACCCAATGTGGTCGTTCGCGGCATAAATTTAGTGGGCTGTCATTTGTGGGCATGTTGATTAATTTTGATATCCACCTAACTTCTTTAATCTCACGGTCATAGAGGAATAGTGGATTATGTACTTGAAAATCAAAAGACAAAGAAGTCTACTTAAGGGTTCGATGTAAGTGGAACTGTGGTAGTGGTGCTTAACTAGCCCTAAGGTATATACACGTGCATAAGGTTTATCTTTTGGAGTGTACTATATTATAGTCAACTATGCCAATAAAATGGGAGTTACATTTATGTTTGACTTTTGTTAAAGTTGGTGAAAACGAGTGGTAGTGCTGTACTAAAGTGGAGTGAAAAAGTAAGCATAGGATTGTCGTCAAAGGAAGGAGTAAAGACGTGGCAAGGGGAAGGAAAGATTATGGTCTGTTTGGTATGATTTTTAAAAATAGATTTTTGTTTTTAAAAAAAAAAAAAAAAACAGAAAGAGTAAAAATCATGTTTGGTGGGGGTATTTTTAGAAAACATTTTTCATCTATTTTCTATTTTCAAAAATGAAAAAATAAAAACAATTATTAATCGTTTTCCCAAAAAAAAAAAATTCTTCTCTATGTGAATCCGAACACATTATACCCGCCTCCATCACCACGAGCCACCACCACTACCTTCTTCTTCATCATCATCATCTTCACAATCAGTAAAATAGGCTTCACAAATTTATCATCTTCTCTTTTATTACAAATGGGGTTTTAAAGGACTTTATCCTCTCTTTCAGACTCGTCTTCGCATTTCTGTGGAGCTCATATTCACAGCATATCTTAGGTAATTAGATCATTATTCCGCAAAATTTCTTCAATATTTTCTCGATCGTGTAGATTTTTGGGCGAAATTGTATGGTTTTTACTCAGTTATTTGTTGTTTTCTGTGTAATTTTAGGGTTTTGAAAAGAATTATCTAGGGTTTATGGCTTTGATTCGGTCATCATTTTCTCATAGATATAATCTTGGTGTTGTGTTTGTAGTGTTTCGGCCTCCTTCTGTTATTATTTTTGCGATGGGTCCTTGTTTAGTTTAGGTTCTTTTTGTGTGGTTGTGATTATGGAAAACCAGTTGTTCTGTTTGGGTTGATTATTGGATAAAATTGAGATATTCTACTCGGTACATTTCCTTGTCAGCTGATAGGATGCGTAATAGCTACTAGAGTTTCATAGGTGAGCTATCAGGATGCCTTAATGCAGAGGAACATATCAGAATCCTTATTTACAGTCATAGTCCCAATTGGACCCTGAGGGAAAATAAGGAATTTGTTATCGTGGAATTGTAGCACTAGGTCACTTACACTACTATGATTAGATGGCTTTGTATGCAGGAACTTATAGGTCCTGCATCTAGACTGTTTCAGAGAATGAAGAAAGTACAAAGACTTCTAATAGGATCTCTTTATTGATCAAATTTATGTTTTTGAACTTGAATTATTGATGTTGTTCTGATTGGTGAACAATACTACTGAAATGTATGGATATTTCTTTCGATTTTCATTATGTTTATTTTGTGTTTGTGTTATTTTATCTTGTTTGTAAATAAAATTGTTTGGTGAAGACTTGTAAACAGAATGAGTAGGTCTTTGATGTAAGGGAAATATTTTGTAATAGTATGTTAGTTAAATGTTGGATGCTTCACTAGAGGAGTTTGAATTATATTACATGACATTCTAGTCGGGTGATGCATTTTCAGTTCTAGAAGTGCTACCTTTTGGAATCCAACATGGCATGATAATGCACCCAATAAACATTGTTAGACAATTAAGGTTGTGTTTCGTATAGGCTAGTTTGAGACTTATGATTGCCTGCTATTTGTTGCATTTTTGTTAGGGTGGTAATAAGGTTTATACCTTATTGTCTTTCTGTTGAATTTTCGGGTGTTTACATTTTTTGCTAATTGTGATTCGATTGAATCTGGAACTAATAATTTTTGGTAGCACTACTAATCTGCAACATGGGGTAGTTAGAATAAACTAATCCCTGCCATATATTCTGCGTAAGGTTTTATTTATAAAACAAGAAAAGAGCCCTCTGAATTACTTTATAGGAATATGCTTCTTCTGCTTCTCATTGTGTGTGACTACAACTTAAATATTGACTACATGATAGTAGTTTTTCTATGGTTGTATTAGGCTACTGTTACACTTGTGATTTCCTGCTACTTGTTGAGTTGAATTTTTCGGCATTTAGATTTTGTATTGATTTGCTCGTGTTGAACACCAATGTGCTTAAACAATGGGGCTGCAATTTAATTCTTTGGCTTATTTTCTTACGCCTTAGAGATGAATGCAGCTCCCTACATTGAACCTCAATATTCCATTGATGTTGATGGAAGTTTCCCAAATCCAGCTGCAAACAAGGAAGATCTGGCATCTGTTTTGTAGTATCAATACTTGATGAGCTTTTCAAATATTAAATAAAAATTAAAGTTCTTTAAGAACAACACTTTTAGGGGCTAGAAGACAAAATCTGCTTAGTGCACGGCAAAATTGTACCTTGCAAGATTTGTCTTGAAACCCAAAAAAGATCAAGTTTCCTTTTAGATAATCTCTTGTATTTCTGGTTAAGTTGGAGATGTACACCTCTAGGTTCCACATCGCCTCGTAAAAGAAAAACGTATCGCATAATGCATTTTAAACTTGGCAGAGGGGAAATTTTCTTGTAGGAAAAATAGCAAAAGAAATGTGCTTGAAGCACGGGGTTGAAGTTTAACATCTTCGTGACCTTATCTGTGCCATATAATTTTCTTTGTTGTCAGTATGACTTGTTCATGGTTATGTATAATATTTTCTATTAGCCGGTTCAAGCATATGAATTTAGAGTTGGCTCATCTCCTTTTTGGTGCTAGATAGATGATATATTGATGAAAACCATTGTTGTTCAACAGTCCAAGGAATACCTTAAATATTTAAGAGTCTGAAATGTTAAGGTCCATCATGTTTTTATTTATTTTTAGTAAGATCTAGAGCACTTATCTGGAATCTGTTGAACAGTAGTTGATTGTTAGGATTGTTTCCGTTAACTTTAGTTCATCGAATCTAATTTCTTGTCTAATTGTTAGTGTATCCAGAGTCTGAAATATTTTTGAACTATCAATAATGTTGAGAAGATAAGAGCAATTGCTAGTTTTTTTTTTCATTTGTGCTTTATGATAGAGTACTGCACTTACTATGAAGACCTGGATACTAGTTACTTTTTTACTTATTTGTTAACTACTGCAAAAGTTGATATGGTTAGGATTTTGCAAATTGCCAAAGAATGAAAAATATAAATAAGAGTCTGAAAAACATAAAAGGCTTTATAGTTCTTTTCCATCTGTGCTATATCTTTTCCAATGTTGTTTTTCTTATCTGATAGGTTTGAGCAGGCAGATCTTAGCAAGCCAGAGACAGTACCTGCAACATTAGTAGGCATTCATACAGTAATTGACTGTGCTACAGGACGTCCCGAAGAACCCATAAAAACGGTAAGAAATTTCTCACCAATTTTAGTATATCTGATAAATTAGCTACATTTGGGTATTCTCATCATCCTAATGTAAAGTAGGAATTAGTTGCAGTTTGGGTTTTAGTAGTCGAAAACTCACACTGTGTAAATCATTTGTAGTTTCTTGAATTCGTCTGATTCTTTCTTTCAGTCTAGGCACGTTACTTCATCCTTATTAGTTAAAAATAGAGTTGCAGCCATAATCAGTTAGAATATTCCATTTACAATGCTTGAATCTTTGTTGTTTAGACATTTATATTTATTATTATTTGAAATTTGAAAATGGACTGGTAAGCTCAATAACTCACGGCCTTTATATGTTGCACATTTTTAGAAGAAATCATATTAGTTAGTTCACCTTGAATATACTACTGCTGAATTATATGATCTATGCAAATAGATTAAACCTTTGTCAAGTCTGTATATAAGTATCCGTGCCATAGAAAAGGGTTGAATGGCACACAGTCTGCTAATTGGTGTTAAACTATTTATTCGGATAGTTATGAGTGTTTAGCCTTAAAGGCCAGAATCTGGAAATTGGTGTTAAATGTAGTTTTGCTATTGCCATTTGAGGGGGCTAAACATTATTCATCTGATCACAAAAAAAAAGAATTTTGAAACTTAAGTTTGGTATGAACAATTAAAAGATTAGGATCTGTATTGCACTTGGCAGTATGTTTAATCCTTATTTGCTAACAACATTTCAACTTTTCTCTTTTCTCAGACCTGTTATTCAGGTTTTTCTTATTTTGGTTTATCTTTATATGCTTAAGTTTTAGATAATATATTATGTAGAACAAAAGATGACTTCTGCATCAAGTGGTGATAATATAGATGATGTTCGCACATGGCCACAGTTTATTGTGGATTACTTTGTTGGATTAGTTCATAAAGAAGCCAAAAATGGGTTACAAACCACTATATTGGAGAAAAAAAAGGGTAGAAATAGACAATGCTATCTTTACTAGGTTTGGTAAGAGATATATTGTTCCAAAGTTGAAAGCCAAGTTCAATCGACTGCGTATACTGCATAGGGAATATGCAAGGTTGTTGAGTGATACCGGTATGGGTTGGGATCCAGCAGCAAACATGGTCACCGCAAGTGATGATGCTCGTTCAAATCACGCAGAACATTATGTGTGCTTGCTCGTTCGATATGTTATTCACATTTGTATATACGGGATGGGAAGGAACTGCCAATGATGCAAGAATACTCATGGATGCCATATCGAATGAAGAAAACAAATTTCCAGTGCCTAAGGAAGGTATTGAATACATATTACTATACTTCATGTTAACTTACATTTAATACTTCAAATGTGTTTGTTGAATTGATGAAGTTATCAACTGCTAATGTGAATGTAGGAAGGTATTATGTTGTTGACTCCGCTTATACAAACATGCATGGGTTTCTCCCACCTTACGTGGAGAGCGGTATCATTTGCGTGATTTTAGGGGAAGAAGTCGACAGGCAAAGGGTCATATGGAATTATTCAATCATAGGCACTCCTTTTTACGTAATGTTATTGAACGTTGTTTTGGGGTGTTGAAGAGTCGATTTCCGATTTTGAAATTCATGCCAAATTATCCACTTCGAAGACAGCGACTCATTCCCATGGCATGATGTACTTTACACAACTTCATTCGTTTGAATTCAAGGAATGATGAATTATTAGTCAATTTATGGCGGGTGATCTCATAGTGACAGATGAAGAAGGCACAAGTACTAGTCAAGAAAACACAACAATTGACATTGATGTAAATGCGGCGAATATTGAGTTGATGAACAATGTTAGAGATGACATAGCAGGGACAATGTGGCTTTATCATCAACATCGACATCATCACCAACGCGCTTAGCTTGTACAAATATAAACTTGTTGTAATGTGTGAAGTATTTGTGCAAGCTTATAACTAATTTTGAATTATTTTGAAAAAGGCTTGAATTATCAATTTTAACTTATAACTAATTTTTGAAAAATATGTTTTTAAAAACAGTCCTACCAAACATCTTTTTAAAATTTATTAGAAAATGAAAACAAGAAAAAAGGGTATGTTTTAAAAACACTAGATAATGATTTTTAAAAACTGTTATTAAAAATCATACCAAACACGCTCTTAAGGATGTGTTTGGTATCATTTTATAAAACTGTTTTCCGTTTTATAAAACAAAAAAAATAGAAAACGCATTTGGTAGCTATGATTTCCGAAAATGTTTTCTGTCTGTTCTTTGTTTTTGAAAACAAAAACAACTATTTATCATTTTCTTTATTTTCTTTTTTCTTTCTTGAATGTTTTATATGTGTTTTTAACTTATAACTAACTTTTGAAAAATGTGTTTTTGAAAACAGTCATACCAAATAACTTTTTAAAATTTATTAAAAAATGAAAACAAGGAAAAGGGGTATGTTTTAAAAACACTAGAAAATGATTTTTGAAAACAGTTTTATAAAATGGTACCAAACACACCTTAATCTTCCGCTTACCTTCGCTTGACAGGTTTATTTTTCTATGAATTTGTGTATTTACAAATTCCTTTTTGATGCAAAAAATTAACCAGGTATATTAAATCCCTTTTTCCATTACTATAGTTATCAGGTTTTATCTAATTTTATTGAATCTATTTTTTATTTTGTTTTGATTTTGATGAAAAAAACTTTAGGTTTATATTTTTCCCTTAATAGGTTATCTATTATTGTGAAATTTTTTTTCATGTTGAGGATGATGAGTATGATAAAGATCTACTTGGTATTTTTAGATGTCCTGTTTATGGGGTACCCGGTAGATCTATATCATACTCATCATCCTCATACATGTCATCTTCAATCCTTGCCCAAACAATAACAGATCCACTTTGTAACATTTCAATCAAGCTCAAACAATTAAATTTGTATATCTGATTCCATCCTGCAATATCCTTAACTCTAATAGTTGGATCAATATGTTTCAGTTTACCCCTTAATCTATCTACATAGGGGTAACTATCAACTGACGCTATACCAGTTTTCATTACACGTTTAAGAGCAACATAAGCATCAGAACTATTATTAGTATCACAATCAATGAGTTGTTGTATTGATACTTGTCTATATTCGCATGTATTCTTAATATGCATCCATTCTAAGGAACAAGCTGCAGCGTGAGCCCAACATGTAGGTAAGTCATGTTGATCAGATATTTTAGAATTCGTGGAGCAAGGAGCACGCAAATGATGGATATTTATATTATGGTCAAAGAGGATATCCAGAATTCGATGATCAGTTCGGTTGTTTTCCCTTCATATATCATCGCCCTATTGAGGTAATAGTTCTTTTTTAACTCTGAAATTTGAATCTAAAAAGTTTTCGTTTTATTGTTTATATCTTGAGATCTACCTTTAATGTTTTAAAAACAACATAATTTAGACTTCTTTTTTTATCTAGTTTTCATCTTTTCTCTTTGTGGTTCTAGTTTTCATCTGGCTGTATATGTCGTTATAAGACAATAGTTAAGGCTCACAGTTCATAATGCTTGGTTTGTTCTTAACCTATGTTATTAGTCAGTTAAATTTGATTGACTAGATATCTAACTAGTATCCAAGTCAGGCTAGCAATGTTGTTGCAAATACATACCTTGTTATGTTTGGAGGTATATCTCCCTGGTACACATGGAAAACAATATGTGCAATTGTATTTAAATACAAGCAATTGCAGGTGGAAGTTTGAATAAAACATATACCTTGATTTCTTCATAAGTGATGAAAGACCGAGTGAACCCAACTTTTTTTTCTACAGCTTTCAAACCCATTTTTTCTTCTATGATGGTTTTCCCTATTAAACGAGCCTCTCAATTTTCCTCTTCATCATTCTCAATAGGTTCTATACAGTGAATCACTGCCTCATCAACATATCTTAATTCAATTGTCGCCTTCTTGAATTTAGAAGTTAGATCAGTAACTTCAATTTCTTTATTAGCCATCATAAGGAGGTTGTTGTCATGAAAGTTGAGATGATATTGATATATTTCAACCAAAATAGTACATAAAGGAGTGAGAGAGAGATTAAAACACTCAAAATAAAATCTACATTGATAATCTTCTGCATAGTTTTTCACATTTACATAAAAGCCTTTAAATAGGCATTACAAGAATATCTTCACTAACCCATTAAACTAAAACTCCTACCATTTAGCTATTATTCTACTAACTCCTAATTAATAGGAATTATTCTCACAACTAAAACCGTTCAACATTAGTTCCAAATATTAGGGTGACTCACCTGTTTTACAATTAGACCAAATCAAACCTAACCTAAATCTTAAACGTGTTTGGATTATAATTCCAACATCTTCCCTTAATTCAAACATGTTTAATTCATCATTATCTTCATCCATCATCATAAATCAACAACATCTTTGATTTATTGTTGCCATCATCATTATCATCATCATCATCATCATCATCATCATCATCATCATCATCATCTTCTTCTTCTTCTTCGTAAAGATCATCATCGTCACGATCATCATCATCATTATTAGCAGATCAACATCCCATATTATTTCCACTAACTAACCAAACATATTATGCAAATCAATAATTTGCATCTTCATCATCATCATAACATAACACCATCAATGTTTTCTTTTAGGCAAAATAGCCAACATCTGCAAGACAAAATATCAAAACTATAACTTGTAACAAAACATTTAGAATCCTCCACATATTTTGAACAAAATATCTTCATCAATTTTCTTCATAACAATTTTTCCATCATAAAAATCATTTTTTTTTCACCAAAAAAATTCTTCATCACATTTTTTTTTCTCACAAAATAAATTAAAATAGAAATATTTTTTATTTTTTTTGTAACTCTTCCTCAACTCAACTCTCTGCCATAGCTCTGATACCATGATAGATTTCAACCAAATTAGTACAAAAAGGAGTGAGAGCGAGATTAAAACACTCAAATTAAAATCTACATTGATAATCTTATGTATAACTTTTTCACATTAACATAAAAGCCTTTAAACAGGCATTACAAGAATATCTCCACTAACCCATTAAACTAAAACTCCTACCATTTAGCCATGATTCTACTAACTCCTAATTAATAGGAATTATTCTCACAACTAAAACCGTTCAACATTAGTTCCAAATATTAGGGTGACTCACCTGTTTTACAATTAGACCAAATCAAACCTAACCCAAATCTTAAACGTGTTTGGATTATAATTCCAACAGATGTTTGTTGGTATTCCAATTGTATGTAGACCCAGAAGATTTTCTATATTGGAGATAAGGGTTTAAGGTTTTGGAATTTTTTATGCTAAAGATCTGCAATTGAGATAGATTTGTGGGATGAAAATCTTTACTGATTTTGGAAAGGGCCGGAAAATCAGTTGAATGAAAGAGTAAAATTAGGAAACAAAGTTGCAACTTATAACGACTTTTTTGAAATTTGAATTACCGGGATAAACACTTTTTTATTTTTCTGGTTCTGAGTTGGGATGGATCGGTAGTTATTTCTCTCTATCCAAATATTCATGTTAATCAGTGGATACACATAAGTTTCAACAAACTTGTTAGAAAAAAAAGCAAACGCTGAGAACAAAACATTCAACATGGCAAACGCCATAATGAACAACACTGCATGTAAACACATAGGGAAGGAAAATGTAGATTAGTTAGATATATTCTGCAAAAAAACATAAGAAGCTTTAAGTAAAATGAATTCAAATCTTGCACATAAGAAAACAGGATAAAATCAAGATAGAAAACTAGAGAAGTATCAATTATAGCTATTAAGAAGAGATTTAAAGATTAAACAACATCAATAAGCATTCAGCAGGTAATGGCGGAAGACAAAAATTTTGAAAAAAATAAAAACGAGTTAACCTGTTATTGCTCGAAATACAGTGGTGGAGATTAAACTGTCTCATGCATACTCGTTAGAGAGTGTGTCCAAAATTTGACTCATTTTTTTCACTGTCGAACCCACCGTCCCAAAAACTTAGGGAAGCGCTCTAATATTGTAAAAAAGTTATCCGAAAACCCATTTTTTAAAATTAATTTATAATATTTTTTATTTTAATAGCCAAAGTACTTTTTCCTTCAAGAAGAGAGACGAGATATTCAGAAAATGAGAGATCGAGAGTTGAAGATGAGATCTACAATTGAGAAATCGATATCATTCATTTTTTTTCTTCATCTTTTCAAAATATGTTGCTTTCATTTCTCTAAAATTAATGCTCTCTTGATTTCTTCTGTTATTTCTTCTCCTTTCCAAACCTTAGAGCAAAGACAGTAGGGTTGATATATTGGTTAATTTGTCAATTACCACCCCGCAGTGGGATGTACAAACCTAAAAAACGAGTTGGAAAATAGGCATATTGGGGGGTGCCCATCGAGGCTCAGAGAAAGTCGATCGTCTATGTTTGAGACGATCAACTCACATTGAGCCATTCGACCCATGCTAGGCCGAGGCTCGGTGCTAGTTGTACCGAGCATCGTCCTAACATGGGCCTATTGGCTCAATGAGATTCGGAAACAGATGAATCTCAACAGCTCTCAATTCTCCTCTATAAATTCAAACATTTTCAACTCCAAATCACACCTTCTCAACTCAAAAATTCTTCTACTTTCACTTTAATCTTAATCTTTCCATCTCAAACTCTTCTTCTCAACGTTTGTTAAAGAAAAATCAAAAAAATGGCAAAATTGTAACCAAACTAGATTTTTCTGGAGTCATACTCGAAGATGTTATTAATAAAATATGTGATGGTTACAAGAAAATTGAGAATGAGAAAAAACAAAGAGGTCTTCAAGTTTTAGATGTTAATCAAGTAAAATCTGCAGCTATTAGAAAAAGAAGAGTTCAAGGAAAGAAAATCGAAGGAAAAGAAAATTTAAAAGTTAACCGTACGACTATTCACAAATACCAGGGAAAATCTTCTCAAGAGCGCATCGAATGGAAGATCCATCAAATGAAGATAAACAGTAGGGCCAAGATTGTCAGAGATTTTTACTGAAGTGTTTATTTTAATTTCAGTTTTACTGTCCTAGTTTATATCTTGTAAAAAAGCGTAGTATAATTAAATTAATGTAATGGAGATTGATGTTTTAATATAATTTTAATTAATTTAATCTAAATTTAATTTTGGTTAAGTTAAGCTTGTTCATTCCTTTTGAAATCAAAGTATGTTTAATTTTAAACTAGATGAACGGCTAAGATTAAAATTATAAATTATATAGCCGTTGTCGTTTCAAAATGAGACGATCGACCTAGGTTGAGCCGACAACGCCTAGTTCCGTACAACGACTATAAAATAGTTCTATATATTCAAGCATTTTCACTTCTCAAATCACACCTTCTCAAACTTCTTTTATACCCATATGGCTCAACCGTATATTAATCCGACAGAGTTTACCATTGATGAAGATCTATCTCTATGTAGAAACTTTGTTGCATGTTATCCGACAAGGAATGAGGAACAACGACAAAATGGTTTAGTGAGTATGAGTTACTGGAGCAGAATTTATGAGAACATTTGCACTGACACTGGTGGTAACCCGAATAACTGTAATGTAGCTGTGTTGTTTTGTCGATATCAAACTATAAGAAGACAAGTGGAAGAATTTATAGCTTTAGTTCGGATTGTCAATCGATATCGATTAAGGGGTGAAACCAATGCCGAAATTGTATTGTGAGCTCAAGAAGAATGGCGAAGATGGAAAATGACAAGTTTTGCTTATGAAGCTCATTATGAAGGATTTTTTGATTGTACTTATGAGATGTTAAAAAGTAGGCTTGCTACTTGATAGGCCTAACACCTATAACTGCAATTCCACGACGACTACAAATTAGAAGCGGCAAATACGGGATCGTCCACAAGGATTGATAATATTATTTCTAGTTAAAAACTATAGTAGATGATAAAAATAAATAAATAAAACTAATAAATAAAAGTAAATTGTTAAATTAACAAATATAAAGGTACTAGGGTTTTTGGAATCCATCAGGTTATTATGTAAAACTCTCATTTTAAATATAACTCAAGACGATTTAGGACCAAACAATTTTACGCCTCGGAAGATATTACAATTAAAATTATTTAAATTAAATGTATAATTTATTTCGCTTAACTAATAATTGATCTATACAACATCACACTAGAGGACCAACAGAAAAAAAAAAAAATTTAATAAATTGATTAAACCATTTATAAAGGACAAAGACAAATTAAATTAGAGTGTATGAATTTCTTACATAATAATCATGACTTCATCTTCCAACCCGGTAGAAAACACTAGCAGCCCATTGCAAAATAGAGAAGATGTAAAAATACAAAGGAATAAAACCTAAACTAATCTTTTTGTCGGCTGTCCACCTCTGGTCTGCTTGATTGTCTCCTATATATATAACACTCAATATAACCTTCTTTCCATTTTCATCTAGTTCACCACATCATCATCCAGTATTAATGCGCCACATATATAATTCAACCAGTTAAAATACGGCATGTAAGAAAACAAGGCCCCACTATTTTCTCTTTTAATTCTATCAGACTTTGTCCCCTCTTCTACAGAAAAGACTTCCCTTTTTAAATCTTCATAGCCACGTCCTTAACTCTTCTCTTTTATCTCTTTCTTTATTATTTTTATATCCCCCACTTCACGTGAGAGTCAGACCACACCTTAGCCCCACCTCTGACCGAACATCCATTTCCATACTTTTGTAGTCGTAAGAAGTAAGTCCAGCCAGCCTACTCCCCATTGCCACGTCAATTCCTTTTGACCGAAATTAACAGAGGCCTAATCCCTCTTTCATGTCTATTTGTTTATTTATAGATACAAATTATTTTCTTCCCATAATCCATTTGTACACTTCCTCATTATATTGACATCCCATTTGCCTCTTTTAGTTTTTTATCCCATTTTACGGGTAAAATTCCCATATAGAACTTCGTTATTATCATGGAGTTCAATTGTTATAAAAAAAAAATCGTCATTATGAATACGAATTTTAAATTCTTCGTCAATATTATCCTCATCATCATTATAATATGAAGATTATTGAACCTTATCTAAACTAATAATGCTTTCGATTATAACCTCTTCCTCTAAGTTAAGTAAATATTCAACATTATTATTAATGTAAAATTAGAAACACTATGTTGGCAATTAAGTTCATTTTGAGCAATACTAGAAGTTGACCGTTCATCTTCAATTTTCTCCTCGTCTAAACGTGAATAAGTTCACTGAGAGTAATACTTAAAGCTTCAAGTCTTTCTGTCATCTTCCGTCTATTTTCATCTATTTGATTGAGTTTAACATTCCAAGAATCAGACGAAAAAATCAAGAATTTGTGAAGTATTCATAAAGTGTCGGAGGGAATCTTTTAAGGATGAACTTTCATAAGAAGAATTATATGGTATTTTTTCGACTAAGTCATCCCTATGTGACTCTTCATAAAATTTCTCTACTAAAATGTCACTCCTACGTGAACTTTCAGTCAACTTCTTGAGTGAATCTTCTAAAGAAAAACTTTGATCATAAGAAGTGTTATATTGCAACTGCTTCATTAAATCCTCCAAAGATGGAGAATGAACATTTTTCTCATGATATTGCTCGTTTACCCGTTCGTATGATTGGTGAGTGTGCGAATAGTAATTGGGATCACTATGGTATGAACCATAACCTTCAGAAGGTGGGTAATGGTCCCAAGTACTATCCACACTATTTTCATAATACGGGTAATGTCCATTTTAAAATTCAGGTCGATATTCATTATATTGGTCGTCATAATACCAGTTCGACATTTTAATTTTTTAATTTTATTTTAATTTTTTGGTGCACATGCAAATCCAGGATTGACTAAAATAGGTAAGCTCAGGTAGGGCTGTCAATGGGTACACGAATACCCGGACCCGTCCCGGAACCGGATGAATCGGGCCCGGGTCTGGATCCAAAAACTTGACCTGTTAGTGATTTTGGACCCTAACGGGTAGGACCCGATAAGACCAGATAATAAACGTTCCATCCGGGTCCTACCCGATGGGTACCCGCGGGTAATCGGGTAATTTATAGAGGGTTAAATTTTATAAAATTGGATAGCAAAATTAGATCATATATATAGAAAAATTAGATCTTCACTTCATTTCATTCTTTCCGTTTCTGATGAGAAGAGAAGACTTCTTCAGAAACAACCCATCTGTTGTGACTAAATAATGCGTATGCACCAAACCCATCTTCTTTTCCGACCATAACAGTGACAACACCACCAAATCGGCAGCAGTGGCAGTAGTTACGTTCTCAACATCAAGATTAGGATTCCTCCTCTAGTCAGTCAACTATTCAGTCTCATCATGAAATGGCAGCTAGGTGAAGGAAACCATCATGCAAAATCTCTCAATTCAACTTGTATGGGTAACATTATTTTAACGTGGTTATATTGTTCTTTGATATAAGCAGGATATGATGAAACTAACGGAAGACAAGATGATGCTCAAGTTAAATCCTTTGCAACTCAGGCAACTCCCTATTTTAGCTTACCTAAAATCAATCTGCGGTATGTTTTTTTCTTGTCTTCTCGTGTTTAAGAGTGTGGACCCGATAATTACCCGGACCCGGTAATTACCTGATGCTTTAATATGGTCCGGTTCTGGGTTCATAGAATTAGGAACCGGACCCGGAACCGACTAAAATATCAGGGTCCGGGTCCTATGGTACCCGGGAGGACCCGGACCCATTGACATCCCTAAGCTCAGGTCAAAGGCTACGAGGCTAGGCTTTATAGAATTTCAGCTGGTAACTCCCATCAGACCCAAGGCACGGGTTCAACTTAGTTTTCCACGGGTTTTCCTAAACTCGGTAGTCTGACGATGCAATTGATGTGTGCACGTGCTTTTCTTACATACAGAAATAAATAATGAACAAATCTAAAAGTAAAAGAAAATTCCTTAAATTAATTTGTTTCTAAAATTGTTTTTAATGAAAATCTAAAAGAATAATAAACTAAAAATTGGGGAAATCTTACTTGCCTTTTTAGTAGACAAATTTCATTCCACAATAAATGTAAAATTTAACCTGCCACCAAAAATAAAGATATACCCACATAAAATCTAAAAAGGAAAATAAAAGAAAATAAAATTTTGAATTAGCTTAATTAGCACAAAAAATATAAAATAATCAAAAATAATAATTCTCAATCCCCGGCAGCGCGCCAAAAATTGATAGGCCTAAGACCTTTACGCCTCAGAAGCTATTGCAATTAAAACTATTTAAATTAAATGTATAATTTCTTTTGCTTGACTAATAATTCATCAATACAACACCAAACTAGACCATATGAAAAAATTTAATAAATCAATTAAATCATTTATAAAGGACAAAAACAAATTAAATAGAAGAATATGAATTTTTTATATAATAATCTTAATTTCATCTTCCAACCCCAGTAGAAAACACTAACAGCCCATTACAAAACAGAGAAGAATTAAAAATAGAAAGGAATAAAACCTAAACTAATCTTTTTGTGGGCTGTCCACTTCAATGTTTTTGTCGGTTGTCCACCTCTGGCCTGTTCGATTGTTTCCAATTTTCATCTCATTCACCGCATCATCAACCAGTATGAATGGCAACATATATGAGTTCAACCAGTTAAAGTACGCCATGTCAGAAAACAAGGCCCCACTGTTTTGTCTTTTACTTCTGTTAGACTTTGTCCCCTCTTCTACAGAAAAAACTTCTCTTTTTAAATCTTCATAGCCACGTCCTTAACTTCTCTTTAATCTTTTTCTTTATTATTTTTATATCCCCCACTTCACGAGAGACCACACCTTAGCCCCACTATTCCTCTGACCGAACAACCACCTCATAAGTATCCGAGTAAATAATTTTACTCTAGGTATTACCCAACTACCGGATTGTGTGCCATTCAACCTTTTTCTTTAGCACAAATACTTATATACATACTTGACAAAGGTCAAATCTATGTGAGTAATCTTTGAATGCCCTGATTATACTTGTTAGTGAATTAGACTGACACTGAGACCAAGGATGATGGCTGACTAATTTTCTATAGTAGGAATGATGGGGGTCATTACACTTGATACATATAAGTATCGGCATGCCCCTTCAAGTACATGATAACTGTTTAAATTCCTTGAACATCACTACATAATAAGAAGCTACTCATATATTTGGAACATAACAACAAACCATTTAAGCTTTTGACTGAGGTATCTTTCATAAATTGATCAGAAGTAGCAAGTTTATCACGTTGTACTATGGGACTAGTCTAATAGAGATACACATCACATCACCATCATATATATACGTCTACTCTTTTTTACAAACCACAATCTATACACCCATTACAAAAAATAGAGAATAAGGCAGTACATGTATACACCCATAGATTCACTCATACAATCTACTTGGGAGGTGTGGTTCAATTGAAACCAAAAAAAAAAAAAACACCAACCCGTACCAAGGCCAGAAGAACATCAAAACATTCATCAAATTACAAACACCAATATCTTCCATCACAAGCAAAAACAAAACATTATGTTGCCACCCCCACCAAAACTTTTTCATTATGATCCCTAATCGAAGGCCTAAATCACAATGTTCCACTTGACCTTAACAAACCCATAAAAAACATTTTAGCTTAATCTAATTCAATCAAAATTAAACTTGGAAACCCTAAAAAAAAAGTAAAAATCAGAACGAGTTGGAAACCCTAGAGAAGGAAATCATACATGTATATAATATGAGCAGGAAATCAAGCAATATTATACCACCTAATCCTTAAGATATTGAGAAGAGAACTCTGATCTTATGTGTTGAAGTGTTCTATCTTCTATCTTTTCTCTTCTCTCGGTTCGGTTTGCTTCTCTTCTCTTCTGAAAATGAAAATGAAAATGATTTGATTCCCTTTCGATTTGAAGAGGATAGTTTAGTCATTTTGCTGATAATTTCATGTTTTCTTTCAGAATTGGATTACATTTCATTCACTTCTGGGTGGAATAGAAATGAAAGGATTCAAGAGAATTAGATTCTAACTTTGGATGAACTGTTTGTTGAGGGAATTAGGCCTATTCCCTTGGAATCTAATTCCTAGGCTCCCAATTACCCAAACCAAACGCCCTAACAATATAACCTGTTTTCCATTTTCATCTCATTTACCACATCATCAACCAGTATAAATACGCCACTTATATAAGTTCAACCGGTTAAAGTACGCCATGCCAGAAAACAAGGCCCCACTATTTTCTCCTTTACTTCCGTCAGACTTTGTCCCCTCTTCTACTGAAAAGACTTCCCTTTTAAAATCTTCATAGCCACGTCATTAGCTCTTCTTTTTAGTCTATTTTTTTATTATTTTTATATCCCCCACTTCACGTGAGACCACACCTTAGCCCCACTATTTCTCTGACCGAACAACCACCTCCCATGTAGTCGTAAGAAGTAAGCTCAGCTAGCCTACCCCCTATTGCCATGTCATTTCCTTCTGACTGAAATTAACAGAGATCTAATTCTCTCTCATTTCTATCTGTTCGTTTATAGATAGGGGTTTTCATGGTCGGTTTCGGTTCGGTTTTATGCCAAACCAAAACCGAAACCGGCAAGGTCGATTTTTTTAATTATTTTTCCATAACTGTTCCGTTTACCGCCGGTTTGGTTTTCTCTCGGTTTCGGATTTTTCCAACGAGTTTCGGTTAACCGTTTAGAAAACTAAAATTCAAAAAAGAAAATCAAAAAAATCAAAAAAAAATTTAAAAAAATCAAAAAAATCAATTTTTTTTAAAAAGTGGATTCTTCCATAGCTAGAAGAAAATTCTTCCATAACTAGAAGAGAACTAGGGTTAGAAAGTTAGGGTGGAACTATATATCAAGGGTAACGAAGGGTTCAGATTAGATCTATCAAAAACTAGATCAAGGGTCTTAAATAGTCGGTTTTCCATGCTATAACGGTTCGGTTTTTGGCTAAACCAAAACCGAAACCGTGACTACCGGTTTCCATATTTTTTTCCCATAACCGTTCCATTAGTAAACGGTTCGGTTCGGTTTTGGCCAATTCGGTTCGGTTTTGGCGGGTTTCCTTGGAAACCCGTTACCATGTACAACCCTATTTATAGATGAAAATTATTTTCTTGCCATAATCCGATTGTACACTTCCTCGGGATGTTGACATTCCATTTTCCTCTTTTAGCTTTTTAATCCATTTCATGGGAAAAAATCCTGGATCGAGCTTTATTTATTAAAATTCTGTAAAATATTAAATTTGTACAAAATAAAGAACTAAATAAATATAAATTAAGATGTAAAAATGACGTGTTTACACACTCATCACTTCTCTTGAATATCAAAAGAGGAAAGATAATCGCAAAGTTTTGTAGTTTTGGTTGTCAATTTTGTAAACACTTGATTTATTTATGACATGGATGGATGTTCGTCATAAATGTTGATGTGTGTTTTGAAACTCCGCAACCTGTTTATTTCATTTTTGTTGTTTTAAACATTGGTCTTTTTTAATTCCATTCATTCATTAAACTTGATGGTGTAGGTACTGAAATCAACAAAAAAATGGCTGCATAATCTGCTATGCATGAAAAAAAATGGTTGCTTAACCTGTTATGCAGTCGAGAAAATGATTGCATAGTGCATTATGAAGCCATTTTTTTACTAGCACTAAAATCAACCAAAAAATGGATGTATAATATGTTATGCAGCTACGAAAATGGCTGCACAATCTGGTATGCAGATAAAAAAATGGTTATATAAGTTATGCAATCGAGTAAATGGTTGCATAATGCATCATGCCATTACTTTTTTTTTAGCACTAAAATCAATTAAAAAATTGCTGCATAATTAGTCAGTTAATAGCGAAGCAAAATTATTTCAAGTTCTTTCACTTCAAAAAATATGGATTAAAGTATAACGATAAGAACAAGTTCGTTCCAAAGAGAGTATGGGTTGTTATTCGTATATGAAAACTTATATAATAAGGGGGGATTTATGAGATTAATATAAAGTAATTAAACTAATTATTCTAACAAAGAATGAGTAAAGAGAATTAATAGGTTGAGGATACTGGTTAAGGGTTCATCTTCAATCATAAGACATGTATTTTAACTAATAACTAGAGTTGTCACTTAATCATTCATTATCAATAGCCCTAGAGCACTCCATCGAGAGCATACTCCGGTAAATTCCTTATATCATCACATATCATAACGATGAATATGCAAGTACTACTCAAAGAACAACCTAATGCAACGTTCTATTAAGTTTAATTCTCCAATAATGTTAAGTTCAATGAATTAGGTTAATTAATGCAATAGAATTACTATGGGTAATCTATTTAACATAGGTCAAGCTTCTACATGCAATCACACGAAGGTTTTCAATACAATCAGCAATCACATTGTGCTACTTATGACAAGGTTTATTAACAATTATGTATCCCAAAACCCTAGTCTAGCTATATATATATGCATTCATGTGATTTAGTAGCGCTCTTAAACAAACACTCACACAATCATACGTGGCGATAATAATCAATAGAACAAGAACTATAATGATAAGATTAAAATAACATAACTAATATATTAATTAAGTGACATATGTTTCTGACATCCAACTGCATCCTTAACCAATATGAAAGGCTTAACTCATCATGGATTTCTCAAAATCCATGAAAAAAAATGAAAAAAACAAGTAAAGCAAACCCTAAAGATCGTGATGATCAATCACAACTCCAAACCCTAAATCCTTGTCTCCTTGTTGTTGTAAAGTGTCTATTCTCTTTTCAAAGGTGTCTTCTTAGAGTTACGGAAGTCTTCTTATATAATACTCATGAAATTTATGTATTAGAGTCCTCCCAGGACCGTCTTTTCCGTGTTTTAGAAGCCTATACTGATGGGTATCGTAAGTGCAATAAATTAATCAATATGTTTCCCACTAATTAACTAGTAATATAACGGTAGTAAGGATCGTTCCCACAGAGAGCTATGTAATTGTTATGTTATTTAGATTAGCAAAATTAGAATAAATACTGAAAAAAGGGCTTGTGAATTAATTAGCTTAAAAATAACAATAAATAAAATAATAAGAAATAATGATTAGGGAGTCATTCGCCGTTACCAAACGTTAACTCAAATAGTATACTCATCTATCTTTCGTTAGAATCATTCATCACCAATCGTAAAATAGCAGCTAACGCAGTGCTATCCCCAAAATTTCTTGTCACTAAGTGCCGAAGCGCTCAAACACCATATTTTATCCAACTGAGCCACCAAGTAGTAGCGCACTCAAGGTATAACCCAATCGAATGCTTTAGAGTTTGTGAGTTTAGGTTGATCCTAGCATCAGAACTCTGGGTGCAAGGTCATGCTTACCAGTGGCGTCTTCACACACAATTCCATAGTATCTTTCTGCACAGTCTCATGATTTCTACTTGTGTAGATCGTTGTTTGACTATTACACGTATCTCACAACTCTCTACTAGCAATAAAATAATCAATATATTGATTTAGCGTGCATTCCAATCAATCTAAGAATTACCCATAAATATTAGATAAAATAAAGACAATCGATAAATAATTAAACTCCAAATAAATTGATAACTATAAAGTTTTACGCTCGGAATATAGAAATCATCCATAATTAATAAATATTTAGCTATACATAATGGAGTTCGTAACAAATAAAAAGAGAATATAAAATCAGAACTCAAACCCAAAACCATCTAAGGACCCAGCTTGCTACTTTTGTTGGCTTAGTGCAGAAACTGTTGGGCTCAGGTCCAAGAAGAGGCTTGAACGTGCTGATGGGCTGTTGCTAGTGGTGGAGTAGTGGTTGTAGCTGTCTTGTGGTCGTGAAGGTTGGATAGGAGGTAAAGCTCCTCTCTGGGAACTTTTGTCGAGCAGGTGGAATGCAGTTTAGGGGATGTCAAGATGTTTGCTGTGGCTTGTATTTAAAGCTCCAAATTATTCTCTAGATCCTACGATATCAACCCATGTTTCCTAATTCAGTTTAAAATCTTAAATATATCTCAATCAATACCATTCATCATCAATCATATGGCAGCAAACTTGAGTTCTTTATGATATCTTCTCGGCAGTGAAATCCTGTCCAAATCGAATCAAACTCAAATCCAACTAGTACCCAACACTCCTAAAAACTCTCAAACTCTTCTTAATCTCTCACCATTCAGTTAAATTGAGCGACAGTAGCAGCGACTATTATCTGTTTTCTCGACAATAAACTCTTTCAATCTTCATCCACTTTGCTGTCAACTTCCAAATCTATCTCAACCCAATGTTCTAATCCAATCTAAACTCGGATTACATCAATAATCTTCACCATCCACTTACTAGGTTATACGGAAACAAATTGAGTTTCTTCTGCTGCTTTCTCGGCTTCAAACTTTACCCAAAATAAAATCCAACTCAGCCGTGTTCTTCTTAAACTCAATTTCAGAAAATAACCCATTCTGCCGCATTCCTTTAAGCTTATAAATCACGTCTTTGTTCTTCACATACGACCACAAGAACCATGGCTGATAGCTACAGAGAGTTAGACCAGCACAACACTTAGTCGCTTAGGCCTTTTATCAAACACCTGCATTGTGTAATCTGATAATGAAGGAGTTGAGTGTGTTGTGTTGTTTTTAACCGCTTATAATCTTCCCTGCAAACGCATGTAACAATCAAAGCAAACCCACAAACCATTCATTCTAGCCATTCACTGGATTCAATCACTTCTGTTATCAACATCAACACCATCTTCATCCTTCTCTATTTTCTTTCACTGCCAACATCGACACCACCTTTCTCTTCTCTTGGTTTCTCGGCTGCAATAATAATTCAATTATAACTTATCAACCGATTTCTTCTTTGCTTCTCTTTTTATTTCCTTCACAAAACAATACCCAAATCTGTATAAACTCACACCAACAATTCCACGTCCTTCTCAGCTTCGAATTCAACTCAAACAATCATCATTCAATCCTTTACATCACTGATTCAAATAGCAGAGAATTTCTCCTCATCTTCATTATTTCTTTCTCGCTGTTCTCTGTCTTGAGCCAATTCCGTGTCAATTCAGGTCTCACTACTTCGTTCTCTAGTTTTCTTCTCTCAAAACCCTATCCTGAAATCACCAGCGACCACATCTCCTCGAGCAGATCTCTTGACCTAACCAACCTTCTATTATCTTTTATTCGAGCTAACCTGAACCTAGGTTTTCTGGCGTGCGAGTTAGTGTTTGGTCACATCAACATAGAGGAGGAATGTAAAAAATGGTTCTGAAATCTCGACCTAATCTGTTGGGTTAATATATAAATGGATTTAGGAGCCCGTCTCTTGAATACAGGGCAGCCATAAGAAAGCGATGGTGGCCCTGAGTAAAACATGAGGTGTCTAAATCGTCAATAAGGAATCCTGGCTGGGTTGTCCCTTAGTGTATGGGTGGCTACGAATAACATTTGTTCGTAAAATGATGATTTTGCCCTTTTTGCTCCACTAAATAATTTTTTCTCCTTTTATTCCACATGATTTCAAAATACCTACAAAATGCAAATAAAACATAATATACAATAAAACAAGAAAACTAATAAAGAAAAGCATAAGAAATTGATACATAAATTATGTATTTTAGGCTCCTATCAAATTCCATCACGCTTAATCTTTGCTAGTCCTCGAGCAAAGTAAACTAAATTAATCATAAACTAAACTAAAGTAAAATACAACTCCCTTTTGTTGAGGACACAAATACACGTAGCATATGCCAAAAGCCTTTAAACCCCTAGGTATCCCTAGTGGACGAGTTATAGTCTCGTGAGGTTTTACAAGAGGTATACCCACAAAACCTACTCCAGCTTCAAAGTCACAAGCATCCAAAGAGCTATGGGGACATAAAGTTTCTGCACATTAATAATAAGAAGTTAGGAATGCCAATGAACATCGTTCTCATGCTTAATTGTGAGAAAGAGGGTGTAATATGTAAAACCAATACCATATGAAAGAATTCAGCCTCGAGAGCAATCAATAAGCACTTCGCCTCGATTTCTGCCTCACCAATAGGATTTTATGATACTGACACTCATAAGAAGATATAAGTGGGCCTCACATGTGTGTAAGCAGAAGTGAAGAAATAACACCTACACACGTTAAATGGTGCCGCTAATTATTATTCTTTTCGATTTTTTTTAATTTATGAAAAATAATAAAATTAAATAGTTTCTAATGATCTCTAAGAAAGGAAAGAGATAAACTTTTCGTTCAAACTTTATTGGGTGTTTGGATACCACTTAAGAAGTTGTCTTTTGACTTCTGGAAACAAAAAAGTCTAGAAATTAGAGAAATTTTGGAATGATTTCTAAAAATACAAAAGTTAATTTTTTGTGAAGCGAAAACATTTTTCTTCTGACTTCTGCTTCTGATATCCAAACATCCTATTAATGTATTGGATTAGATTTTTCAGGTACCAAGGGTAGTTTCCTTCTTCATTGCAAATTTGAATTGCAAATTTATATATCCAAAAGGCTAAAAATCAGCCGTTAAAAGATTATAAAGCATTAAAATAACTAATCATTCGTTGTGTCACTTGCTTTACCGGCTAAAGATCAATCGTTAAACAAATAATACCTTCTTTTCGTTTTGCAAGGAGATTCAAATTGATATAACTTATTCAGAGAATTAGAACTTTGTTCGAAACATATTCAGAGAATGGAACTATGAGTGTTGATCATATACATAAGTTCATGACTGAATATCAAGGAGAAAGAAGATGCTCAAGCTATTATTGATAGTATTAAACATTTGAATATTTTCCAGAGGAAGGTTTAAATCTTGAACATTTTTTTAGGTATTTGTTCGGTGATAGTATCTAAAAAAATAAAAAAAATACTTGAACGGGTGAACTTTATCCGTTCAAAACTAATTTTATGCTAAATGAAAAGAAGCATTCTCATCCCCTACAGAGCCTGTCTGACCCCTTATAGTTCCGTATAAGATTGAGGCGCGCTCTTACTCATCAATAGGGCAGCTAGCTTTGGATCAATGCTCCCCCGCCTAGCTTCTGTAATCCACTATTCCATGGTGCAAAAGTCCCTCATTCACCTACTCATTCATTTGTTTAAAAAAGGATAGAATGCTTGAACACTCTATCCCATAGTCCTTACTCTAATGATCACGGTGTTGCACCCATTTGCCGTTACTTCCTCCAGCAATGATGGGTACAAAATCAGAACCCGGGGATGGGGTGAACTCGCCTCAAATAATGTGGAAAAAGTAAGCGGAAGGCTAGCTATATAACTTTTAAAAGATGTGCTTTTAATTTATTACTTCATTTGCATTCTAAAAATTCCAAAAATATCATTTATGGTTAGTTCATATAGATATTAATTACAATATTTTCCCATTTCCTGTGGGTTCGACCTATATTTACCGCTTCTACATTGTAGACGTCGTGCGATTACGGTTATTATATATAGGACTATTTAACGTTTGGTACCCAACAAATGTTCAGTACATTGCTTTGGTACCCAACATTTAAAATATTAAAGATTGGTACCTTGACCCGTCAAAGACTATCAAGTCAAACCGTTGACCTAACGTTCTGTTATATAATTAATTATAATTATTAATAAATGATAATAACTTAACACCGTTAATTGACCGTTAGCATTTAGTTTTTAATAAACGTGTGATCCATGGTTCTAAAAATCAACAACATCAACAATCAATTAGTAACCCTGTTTTTCTTTCCTCTCGGCTCAACAACAACCACTATCTCCACTTGATCTTTCTCGACAATGAACGATCTTGTTCTTCCTCGTTGTTTGTGGGGGAAAACGAATTGAAGGCTATTTTAGAAAAAATGGGGTGAGCAGTTGACAATTCGCCAATCCTTAAAACATTTCTGCTGTTGAAGCACTTTTTTTAGATTCGAGAGACCAATCTGTACAATCCTGGCTGATGTGGTTTGAATATAGTGGTAAAAAGGGTTTGATACTCAGACTTGTGAAGATTCGATTTTTAGACCTAATTTTTAATAACTAAAAATAAAGAAAATTAAAATAAAGTTGATTTAAAATTGATGGGAAGAACTAGGACTAAGGATTCCACCA
Organism: Papaver californicum; assembly: GCA_023531435.1. Taxonomy (NCBI): domain Eukaryota; kingdom Viridiplantae; phylum Streptophyta; class Magnoliopsida; order Ranunculales; family Papaveraceae; genus Papaver; species Papaver californicum. Next base: position 297,338 of record JAJJMC010030610.1, read on the forward strand.
TTCGCCAATATTTCAAGTGATAAAAATCTTGCAACTCATGTATTCAGTTTAATCAAAACATTGCCAAAGTTAGGTTTTCAAAATAATAGTTGTAAATCGTGAGCATGAGACATCAAAAGCTCTAAACCCAGCATGACTCATCAAAAGAAAACACAACTAATTGATAAAAACCATTTTTTCCAATTTTAGTTCAAAGCAAATAATTATAAAGGAATTGCAAAATAAATAAATAAAATAAGAATTACCACTTTATTATTGGAGAAATAGCTTCCTCCATCGCCCCAGTAATGATGATTAGCTCCTCATGTTGGAAACACTCTCAAAATAATATTTCATGGCTCAAAAAGTGTTTACAAAGAAGAAATAATGGTAACACAGAAGAACAGAAACTCTTATAAGCGTTACAGAGAGGTGTTCTCTGCGTTACATAAAAAAGAAAAGAAAACAGATAGGAAAGAACGGACTGAAGGCGCTGTTGAAATACGACTGCGTCAGCGACAGTTTCTGGGCGCCTTATGTTCTTCACCTTCTTCTTCACCAACATAACTTGTTTTTCTTCCTGGAATTTTTCGGTCGTCTCTGCCTTGCTTTTCTTCGATTCTCTTCGGTATTTCTAGGTGTAGGTAACCCTAATACATCATCCTTAATCGATTAGGATGCAAATCCTTATCTAAAACCAACTCCAATCGCATGCAAATCCCAAATAGAGAGTGACTCCGTTTCTGACTGCTGTTATGATTCTCCAGCCATTTTTTTCCGGCTAAAACTCTCTGTTGACGTGTGTTTAACTTATTTTGGTTGTTTACTTCACTTGGGTGACTCACAATAGCTTCCAAATCCCTTAAACTTCGATTCCAAACCTACTGGTGGAAGGGGTGCCCCCAATCCGACTGGTGGGTGCTTTTAACACTTTTGCTGGGGTGCCTTTAGTAGTTTTTCCGGGTGCCTTTTGAGCCGATTTTCCACAATTATTTATTTCTCAAAAATACCTACAAAGACATAAAAACTCGTAAATAATATAAAATCAAGCACTATCAAAATAGATAATTGAGCACAATTTAGACACAAAAATGTGTCTATCAAATACCCCCAAACTTATTATTTGCTAGTCCTCGAGCAAATCTAATAAAATAAAATAAAATCCTCACTTTCGCAGGAATCGCAACTACATTTAGCATATGTAATAAGCCGTTAAACCCCTAGGTGTCCCTAGTGGACGAGTTTTGTCTCATGAGGGTTTACAAGAGATATACCCACAAAACCTTTACTCCAAATTTATCTACTCGTGAACGATTGAGGATAGATACTAAACAAGCTATTTAGTTGGCATACTAAATTCTTCGGCTCTGGGAATCATTACCCTATATGAGTCCAATTGCTGTACACCAGTTTTTACTCAAGTATACTAAAATTCATATATAAGAAAACAAAGCTCTACTCAGAATCTATCAAAGTTCAATGACATGAAAAGATTTAGAAGATGGATATAGAAAAAATGAAGTTTGCACATGTTGACTAAGGTGAACGGTGTTTCCCATATCTGTCTGAAGGTTAGTACCAGGATGAATCCTAATAAATTGAGATACATGGTCTTAATCGTAATACTAATATCGATTCAACTGGTATATACAAGGGTCCCATCGATCGATATATTGAAAATAAAAAAATTATAAATGTATTGACAACATGATTGGATCAAATTAAATCCAAACGCATGCTCCTTATCAACATCTTACATGATAGTTCTCATGGATCCTGCATTCCACGCTTGCTTAGGCGACGAAGACAGGGAAAACAGACATATATTGCTATCAAAGTGTCAATACTGGATTTTTATCTTTTCATATTTTTTTTAAATAAAATATAAAAATAGGTGTTGATCTTAAACACTCTATTTCATCCTGGCGGTGATAACAATTTGATACTGGTGCCCCACCAAATCACTTAGAGAAACACAAAAATTGCATAAATAAAAATAGAAGGTGATATGGTTAAGATAGACTCCGAGATACGGTGACAATGATAAGCACGTAATTCATACATTTTTACCACTTAATCTATAATTGTTAGTACTTGAATTTGTATTAATAATATATTTTTATTGTTTTATTAGATGGTTTGTATAAATCCCGACGCTACGATTAATTTGGTTTAATAGACTTATTATTGGCTTCACTTTTTAATATTGCATGAACTCACGAAAATTGGAAGTGAAAATGATGTACGTGCAGTAAGATAGTGACGTTTGGAAGGTGAAAGAAGTTGAATGTGGCTAGGCAGAGTACGGTTATGGGAGACAAATCCTGACGCAAAAGAGAGCTATGGTATAGGTGTAAGATGACATGATGGAGACAATACTATAAAGCTTGCACGTGAATGGGAAGAGGAGTATAAAGAGAAAGTGGAGATAGGACGGTGAGAGGAAGAGCAAGTAGCTCAGCTAGAGACTAGGTGATTGGTGAGATGAAAAGTTTCTTTTGAGTGATGTTGGAAAGATGGCTAGAAAAGAAAGAGAGGATTGGTGAGAGAGTACTTATTGGGATAGAAAATGAATCACGTTCACGTGATTGTTGTTTAGTTAAGAGAAAAGGACGTTGGCAGATGTGGGAAAGAAGAAAGACAAGACCTAGCCTAACAAGGAAACTAGGGGAACTAAGGCTGCGTCAGGTGAACAAAAGGCTAGGGTGAAGACCTAGTACGGGGGCTAGTTGATGAGATTATAAATAGAGAGAGGCTGGCGTAAAAGAGGGGGTTCCTTTTTCTTATCTTTAGAGCAGTGCTTTCTGTTAGGGTAAAAAGGGTACAGGCGTTTTCTGACGAGCAGAGGACAAAACAGCCACTGGACAGGAGGCGGAACGGAAGACAGAGGTGAAGAAAGAGAAGGACAACGCCCGGAAAAAGAGAGCGAGAATTATTTGATTCTCAAATATACAGGAGCAGAAACTAAAAAGGGTTTAGTCTTTTCTTCTTCTACTTTTCTATCTAATTAACTTTTATGGGTTTTGAGAAACCCTTCTCCATGTTCTAAATTAATTTGTAACTAGGGTTTAATGTTGAAACCACTTACAGTTTTAGATCAATTGAATTAAATATTTGATACAGACCATTCTATTTAAATAGATTAAATTCATGACTTTAAACAATTGTATTGTCGTTTATGGTGCATGCTTGGCCTATGGTTTTGATGTTCCATGTTTCTGGTATACAGTTGTTATTCTACAAAATATATTTGTCTACTTATTTGATATTCCATGCTTAGATTAAATCTTTTGATGGGGTATACTTAGAATAGCCAAGTATTATTTGTAGACATTTAATTAGTTTCGTACAATTTTCTTGCTAGCGCAATTTTATGGTGTATGCTTGAGACTAGGGCTTTTTGATGCATCATGTTTAGGGCGTCCCAGCGATATTTGCGACTCTAAATATTCATGAATTAAATAGTGGTGGATACTGAAAAACCCTGGTTACCGACTCTCTCTACTCGGTCACATTTTATTAGTTTAGTTAGTTTATTATTTTATTTATTAATATAAAAATCACAAAAATATTCCTCTTGGTTAGTTTATTAGAGATATTAATTGCAGTATTTCCCCGCTCTCTGTGGGTTCGACCCGTACTTGCCGTTGTCTACTAGTTAGACGCCGTGCAATTGCGGTTATTATTATTGGGTAATCCCAGATCACATCAGACAACTATCATGTTATTTCTAACACCTGAACTCTGTCCTTTTATGAATAGACCATTTAGCTGGGCATACCAATTCCTATAGAAAAAGATCTCAGTTTCCATCTACCTAGAATGGTTAGTGTCATCCTGAATTGTTCACAAATTTCTATACTTTGGAGTTTTATTATTGCAAAAGTTTCTCCCTTACCCCCAAACTTAAATCTGACATTGTCCTCAATGTTCTAAAGATGGATGATTAAAAATATGAACAAGGAGAAACTGTTACCACTTCAAGAAAAGAAGTTAAGGAAAGATATTACCGTGTCACATGAGCATGGGTTACCTCCCAAGAAGTGCTAAGTTTAAAGTCTTCAGCCAGACTAAGAAAGAATTAGTCACCTCATTAAATCATATAGCAATAGCCGGAACAAATAAGGGTCATCTGAATTAAATAGTGCTAGCACAAATAAGAAGAAACTGCAACAGGCAATAAAATGAACAAACCGAGCATACCCTTATCTAGTTTTCTGTTTAAGAGAACTACTTCTAGTTGTGATTCACGTTCAGGCTCTATAAAAGGGTCTAGATAAAATATTTTCATGGGCTGGATTTCCTCGTAAGCAGGATCTACAGGATCAGGATGTAGAGTATGGAAAAACTCAAATAAGAACTTAGAAGCACATAATAATTACCTGAATAATTGTGGATCCTCAAAGTAAATCAAATTTGAATCACACAGTTGACTACAATGAAGGTGGTCATTCTTAAACAAATGTGTCGATTCTAATTCCCTAAAGTAATTAGGCTTAGTCTCAAAACTTAGTAACTGATACATTTGAAATTCTAACTTTCCCACATATGGAATAAAATATCTTGGTGGGAAAATAAAGTCAATCTCGGTATTATTTCCTAGGTAAACCACATCGACCAGAGGATGTGTTTCTAACAACTAAACTTCTATCAGGATATCACAAGGCTCAGGAAATATAGTTTGAAGATGATCTTGTAAAATGGTAGAGGTGCATATATCAAGTCCCAAGTTAGGGACTTTAAGTAGGGATACTTGACAATCACAAGAATCATCGGTACCCCCCAAACTTAGGGTTTTCAGTTTCTTTAGATAGACAAGTCACAATTTCCCTAATTTCTAGATCGTCAGATTCCTGAGAATTGTCAATTGCTGTATCTAAATTATGATCAGGTGGTGCAGAATCTAACAAAGTATTCACCTCATTAATAACACTATCATTATCAACATCAAATCTAAAGCGGGCTAGGCATTTCTCTAATGGATCTTCTAACAAAGTGTTTGGTAATGACTCCTGAACTAATGTTCCTATCATGTTCACCTCTTCAATGTACGTGTCATCTAGTTCAGGTGGTTGGTTACTAATATTGAAAATATTCAACTCAATAGTCATATTACCAAAAGATAAGTTCATAATACCATTTCAACAATAAATGATCGCATTAGATGTAGCTAAAAATGGGCAACCTAATATCACAGGTATCTGATTCTCTGGGTCAGGGACAGGTTGGGTATCAAGGACAACAAAATCTACTGGATAAATAAACTTATCGAACTCAATAAGAACATCCTCTATGACACCACGAGGAATTTTCACAGACCTATCAGCTAACTGCAGTGTTATCTGAGTAGGTTTCAAATCACCAAGTCCTAGCTGGAGGTACACATGGTACGAAAGTAAGTCCACACTGGCTCTTAAGTCAAGTAACGCTTTCTCAACACGGTAGTTACCTATTGTGCAAGAAATGGTTGGGGAACCTGGGTTTTTGTACTTAGGAGTTGTATTGTTCTGGATAATTGAACTCACATGACTAGATAAAAAGGATTTCTTTGGTACACTAAGCTTTCGCTTTCGTGTACATATATCCTTAAGGAACTTGGAATAAGCAGGAATCTGCCTAATTGCATCTAATAATGGAAGGTTGATCGTGACTTGCTTAGAAACCTTCAATATGTCGTTAAATTTGGATTCCTTCTTTGTTGGTGCTAACAGTTGTGGCAACGGGGTTCTAGGCACAAGATATGGCTTATGAGGAACTACATCGGGCTCCTTAGAGACTTCATCAGTCTCAACAGCTATTGGATTAGAAGGGTGAACTACAGTATGTTCACTATCAGACATAATTACCTTGTTGTCTAACACTTTACCATTCCTAAGGGTTCTAATTGCATTCACATGATTTGATGATTTCTCACCGGAAGATACTTCATGAACTCCTCTAGGATTGGGTTGGGTCTGACTAGGAAACCTACCTTTTTCTCTGTCTCTCAAAGACTCAGCGATTTGACCAACCTGGGTTCGTAAATCATTAATAGCCTAAGAGTTAGCCTGGATCATCTTTTTATTGTCTTCTAAATTTTGTTCAACTGATTGCCGAAACTCTATAAAGTGCTGAGTCAATAAGGCGAGAGACTCTGCTAAACTCATGATCGTCTTATCTATCGGATTCTGAACTTGTACCGGTCCCGAAGGATTCTTAGTATAACCAAAATTTGGGGGAACCTTAGAATTACTAGACTGACCTTGACTCTGGCCCTGAAACCAAGAAAGGTTAGGATGGTTTCTCCAACCAGGGTTATAGGTTTCTGAATAATGGTCAAACTTTTGATCAAATTTAGTGTTATTATAAAGAGCATGGGCTTGCTCTTCAACAGTCTATCCTTCCCAAAATGGCTTGGGCTCAATTCCACAACTCGATTGACTCAATTCTAAAGCTTCTAACCTTTTTGATATAACTGCTATTATAGCATCTGATTCATAAGATCCTTCTACCCTATTGACATTTCCTCTACTTAGAAGAATTGTTTTTTGGGGATCCCTACTGTTTTCCCACTGCTGGGTTTTTTCGGCAATTTCATTCAAAAATGTCATCGCACCATCGATAGTTTGATTTTCAAACCCACCCGTGGATAAAGACTCAACCATGGTTGTTGTCGAATAATCTAAACCCTCGTAGAGGATCTGAACTAGCCTTATTTTTTCTAAACCATGATGAGGACATTGTGATAATAAGTCATTGAACCTTTCTAAGTACCTATATAAAGATTCTCCCTCTTGTTGAGCAAAGTGCAAAATTGCTGCCTAATAGATGATGTTTTGTGCCTAGGGAAAAACTTCTGGAAAAAGGCAGATGTAAGTTGTTCATAGGTTTCAATTGACTCGGAAGTCAAAGCATATAGACAAGATTTGGCTTTGTCTCTTAGTGAAAAAAGAAACAGTCTAAGTTTCAATGATTCATCATCTAGGTCCTTAATCCTGATGGTACTGCATATTTCCTCAAAATCCCTAACATGGAAATAAGGGTTTTCATTTTCTTTCTCTAAGAAGATTGGGAACATCTGTATGGTCCCATGATTCAACTCATAGTTTTCTTCAGTTTCAGCTAACTTGATACATGATGGAGTCGGGTTCAACAAAGCTTTTAAAGTTGCCATCACTGGCGCTATCAACGGACGAGAAGTAACTTCATCACTTATAAAATGAGCTAGAGTGTCTCTTTTCCAAGATCGCTCAGTGATGACTTCGAGCGGTCTTGGCATTCACTAAAAAAATAAAAAAAATAAATCCTAATTAGAAGGGAATTCTAAACAATCACAAGCAAGGCTGACTCAACCAAATCAAACCTATCGCATCTAGCAAAAAAAGCATGATGGCTCCACTTAGATTGTTTCTAGACCAGCTTCTATTCCTTCGAAAGGCAACTAGTTGCAGTTTTAGAAAACTTCTTAGAACGATCCGAATTAGATTAAGTCGAAGAGAAACAAGATAAGCTCTAAGGAGCTTTGATAACCCTGTCTCTTTGGAAACTTTTCCCTGGGTTACAAGGCGGCTCTAATCAACTTAAAATAATCTTCCTGAACTTCGAGTTAGGCTAACAAAGTAACTAGTAAAGTCCTTTTGAACGAGTTTCCTATAAGCTCGTTACCCTGTTGGTATCTTTCTAGTCAAAAATTTAAGGTTTAGGTTCGCGTTTGGTAACATGTTACTAAAGCGGGCAAGAAGGAAACAATGATGAAATCCGAGTCCTTATCTTGTATGGCCATTTCTTGCCCTTTACTAGAAAAGTAAATCCGTATTCAGGTCCTCAGCATATATGCACACGAAGGAATACAGTAAACCCACTTGCAGGGGATTCGTGGGTTGATCGAGTCTTACCTTCCGTACCAGACGGGGGATGAATCAGTTGTAGTCGACTCGCGCCACCGACTCCTGTGTCAGTGTACGAACCCGAGGGGCCGAGACAATATAGTAATTGTCGTCCTTCCCTGTTGCAGTTTATATTTAAATTACCCTTCCATAGGGTATAAAAATAATAATAAAGTCCAAATTCCCAAAATAAAGTCCAAAAAGTGTCCAAAAATAAAAGAAAAATTACAAAAATAATAAAAATTTTCTAATACAATTTTCTAAGCAAATAAAATCTAATTAAAAATAAAATTCTTTGTCTTCTTTTCCGTTCTTTAGGCTTTAACTTTAACTCCAAGTCTTTAATCACCAAAGTCTTTGGCTCTATTTCCATTCAATCCAAAATCCAAAACCTGTAGCAAAAAGAGAAATACCCAAAGAAACGTAAAATAGAACAAAGTAAAAAAAATCTAACTAAGCTAACTAACCTAAAAAAAAAATTAAAAAAAAAATCTAAAAACAAGTCTGTGTCGGCGGCGCCAAAAATTGATGTGGTTTTAATATAGTGGTACAAAGGGTTTGATACTCAGACTTGTGAAGATTCGATTTTTAGACCTAATTTTTAATAACTTAAAATAAAGAAAATTAAAATAAAGTTGATTTAAGATTGATGGGAAGAACTAGGACTAAGGATTCCACCATTCGCCAATATTTCAAGTGATGAAAATCTTGCAACTCATGTATTCAGTTTAATCAAAACATTGCCAAAGTTAGGTTTTCAAAATAATAGTTGTAAATTGTGAGCATGAGACATCAAAAGCTCTAAACCCAGCATGACTCATCAAAAGAAAACACAACTAATTGATAAAAACCATTTTTTCCAATTTTAGTTCAAAGCAAATAATTATAAAGGAATTGCAAAATAAATAAATAAAATAAGAATTACCACTTTATTATTGGAGAAATAGCTTCCTCCATCGCCCCAATAATGATGATTAGCTCCTCATGTTGGAAACACTCTCAAAATAATATTTCATGGCTCAAAAAGTGTTTACAAAGAAGAAATAATGGTAACACAGAAGAACAGAAACTCTTATAAGCGTTACAGAGAGGTGTTCTCTGCGTTACATAAAAAAGAAAAGAAAACAGATAGAAAAGAACGGACTGAAGGCGCTGTTGAAATACGACTGCGTCAGCGGCAGTTTCTGGGCGCCTTATGTTCTTCACCTTCTTCTTCACCAACAGAACCTGTTTTTCTTCCTGGAATTTTTCGGTCGTCTCTGCCTTGCTTTTCTTCGATTCTCTTTAACCCTAATACATCATCCTTAATCGATTAGGATGCAAATCCTTATCTAAAACTAACTCCAATCGCATGCAAATCCCAAATAGAGAGTGACTCCGTTTTCGACTCCTGTTATGATTTTCCAGCCATTTTTTTCCGGCTAAAACTCTCTGTTGACAAGTGTTTAACTTATTTTGGTTGTTTACTTCACTTGGGTGACTCATAGTAGCTTCCAAATCCCTTAAACTTCGATTCCAGACCAACTCAGAAGAAATTCTTCACCTAACCAAAATTCCCGCCATTTTCAAGTTTTTGAATTTAAAGAAGAGGTGCCCCCAATCCGACTGGTGGGTGCCTTTAACACTTTTGCTGGGTGCCTTTAGTAATTTTTCCGGGTGCCTTTTGAGCCGATTTTTCCACAATTATTTATTTCTCGAGAATACCTACAAAGACATAAAAACTCGTAAATAGTATAAAATCAAGCCTTATCAAAATAGATAATTAAGCATAATTTAGACACAAAAATGTATCTATCACTGGCCTAGAACAAGCAATGGCCGTTCCAGTCTTGCTTCAGTCACAAAATGAGAATAAAAAGGGTTGATCTTAGGGAGGGAAGCGAGAGAAGAATGAGGTCAGAGTGTTAGACTCTACAAGATGTAGTTGGTGTGAATAGCTATGAACAAGTCTTCCGAGAAGAAGGTTGAATGATCAAGGTTAATTAACTTGAATTGCTATGTTTTAGAGTAAACTTGTTGTCATGTTTCATACTTGGAACTTGTTCTATTGTCGTGTGTTAAGAACTTGTCTCCTCTTGTTCAATAAATTGAACATCTATTTATATCATAGCTATTGTAACCACTCGACCTCTTTTCTGGAAGAAACTGTCGACGGTTGAGTAATAGTAAAATGGTGAAAGTGGAGAAGGTGTTGACAACTGCTCTCCACTTCAATTGCGGTTGAATAGTTGGTTACTCAACTCACCTCTCCTCTACTCAACTGCTATCGATATTTCCATAACTTCTCTTTAGTGGGTGCGAACTGCTGCAGCACATGTCGTAGACCGCTAGACCAAAATGCTAATTAATATCCCCCCATTTGTGATATTTCATGTCTCGTGTAATATTGTAGTATTAAACAATACTATTGTTAATTCGATTGAGACCTTCTCAATAGGTCTCTTGACTGAAGACTTATCCTGCTTGACTAGCTAATGAGTCTAGTAGGCTAGAATAAAATAAATGTGTCATGCTTGACTAGATGAGGATTCTAGTAGGCTAGAATAAAATAAATGTGTTCTGCTTGACTAGCTGAAGAATCTGACAAGCTAGAAAAAATAAATGTGTTTTACAAATATGAAATAATGTGTCAATTTTGCATTGATAAAGTATGGAGCTGAGCATGAAAATTGTAGTGAAGCCTCATACAAAATATATGTGACAGGCCTAGTATGATTTATGATTTGTTTATATTTGTCGAAACCCTAAAATATTAAACCTCAAATATTCACGTGAATATAAGAGTGAGGGATGAAATTTTGTCTTTCACGTGAAAAATAGAAGAGGAGAAGTCCAGCTTTCTTTCACGTGAAAGAAAAGGAGAGGACCAACTTGCTTTCTTATTAAACATAGGAGGAGGCATATCGAGCTTTGATCTCACGTCAATATAAGAAGGAGAGACATCAAACTTGTCCTCACGAAAAATAGAAAAGAGACGTCAAGTCTGCTCTTACGTGAAAATAGAAGAGGGGCGCAACTTGTCCTTTCGCGTGAAAAAATAGAAGAGGAGGAGACTAGTTTTGGTCCTCACAATTGAGAGTCTCATATTTTATAAGAAGCAGGACACTCATGTTTTACTCTTTGTACTTAGCCTCACATGTTGAGGGTAAAAGAGTAATTTTATCAAAATTTGACAAGAAAGACAAGTCATGTAAACTCGGCTCTATTTGAAGTCTTGTCTTGAAAATAGTTGTGTAAGCTTATTTGTTTGACTAGCTTACACATTAGAAGCAAGAGAGGTAAAGATGTCTTCCTCTCTTTAAAAATTAGGGTTTGTAAAAGTTTAGCAAGAAGGCTAGGAGTTCGCATAATTTTTTAGAGATGAGCATAATGTCCATGCTCGGTTTTGAGTAGGCGTGCAATTTTTATGTCAAGAAGCAGGACGCGTGATTAAAAGAGTTAGAGAGCTAGAGAGGCTAGAGAGCTAGACGTGTGTAAAATTTAGGGTATGAGATTTTTGTCACACTTTTTGTAACACTTATAAATGTTGCAAACCGTTTTTCAAACCCTTATTAATTAAAAGACACTTTATTACACTTTTCAATGCTATAAGTGTTACTAATCCATCTTCAAACCCTAATTATGGTTTGGAATACTTTTGGTCACTTTTTTGTAACGTGTACAAATGTTGCGATTTTTATTTTTAAGCCCCAATTAGGGTTTGGGAAATTTGAAACGCTTTTGACACGCTTATGAGTGTTGCGAAGCGCTTTAGAACCCTTTTCGAATTCTTTTACTCGTTTTGCATTGGTTGTCTCTTTAAGCAAAGGATCAATGCAACTGGGTATGATTTTTAGCTAGCAGAAGCTATATAGTCATATTTTATTTAATTTAAGCACAACTATGGTACTTTAATTAATTAAATAAATATGTATTTTTAATAGGTTAATATTGTTCAATTGAACATAAATATTAACATAAGTAATTTTGGGGATTCAACTGTGGAATTTAACACCCAAAATACATCTAGGAGCCTAAGAGATTTTATGTAAAAATCATAGAACATCTGAGAAACTTGTCGTGTGCGCCACTGTTGTTCTAATGATTTTGTGTGGTGATGAATATTGATTAATTCATCAATTTAATCATATATGTTGGACTCAAATTGCTCTATACTAGTGTGCAATATATCTAGGAGCCTAAGAGTTTTTATGTAGTGATGAATATTGATTAAATTCATCAATTTGATCGTATATGTTGGCGAGACATATATAGAGAGGACATGGATATGCGCCTGAGAGAGTATGGATAAGTGACTACCCGAGAATTCTTTTACAAAATTTTAAAAGTATGGTATTTCTCAGACCAGAGTATTAAGAGGTGATTTACTATTTTATCCTTGTAAAAATCCCACCATCTACATTAAGTCCCCTGCTTAGCATGGAACAAGTAATGTTGCGTGGGAAGCACTAGATGATGGCCTGACAGATAAAATAAATAAACGAAAATAACTTGATAGATCAATGGTTAGATATTATCAGAGGGATGATAGTCGCCTTGAGATTCTGAATAAGCGAGCATAAAAGAGCATCTTGAATATATAAATAGTGCTCTGTTAGCAAAGCAAGGTCCTTGATTTTGGTTGGACGTGCATAGGTTGCTACTAGCCGCGTGAGTGATATCTCGAAGTCGAGGCAATACATGTGTCCAGACTCGAAGTGGACGAACATACTTTGATTGAAGCCTGTTGTGCAATTAAACTTTGTTAAGCTAATATCTTAGCTTGTTGAATGGTAGGAAACCGAGCACAACTAGAGGTTGAGATAATTAAACTCATCTTGGTACTGAGTGATGTGTATGCAACTTGATTGAAGCCGTATGAGCAAGTTTAAGCAAAGTTCTAGCTGGTGTCTTCAACGAAGCTAGATACGAGAGGATAAAATGGTTTTGCGTGTATTGGCTCATGGAAGCTACAGTAAAATGCTGTATGCGGAAGTCTTGGCTTGAAGTAACAAGACATGTAATTTTTTTTTAGGGTTCAAGTTAATGAACCAGTGAACCATGTTGGAATCGTTTATCTTCCAAAAAAGAGGTGGACAAGCTTTCTTGAGTATGACTCGAAGTTGAAGTAGACAAACATATCCTGCCAAGTCAAGCGCTACTTTGAAGTTTAAGTGTATGTTGGAGTTTGCATAAAAATATGTCTTGACTGTTGAAGGCTTCAAACGAAGTAAGGAGCATACAGATGAGCAAGACTTAATTAAATTGGCTTCAGGCGAAGTTGATTGTGTGCGTAACAATATTCATCGATTGTTGCATTCGATCAGAGTTAATAGACACGTGTGCGTCTTCTTGTTGTAGGCAGCGAACCATATGTGATCGAAGTGGACGAACTCGTCTTGGACGTGAGTAGTATACACGAGTTTAAACCAAATTGGGCTGGTGGCTTCAAACAAAGTTAGACACGTGAATAATAAATCTTTCCGTGCATGTCTTGTTTTGTAGCTGGGCAAGAGGCGAAGTCAGCTTGATTGAAGTTTGATTTGAAGTCTTCATGGCAATACCGCGTGTTGGTGAAGTCTTCATGAAACGATGACATAGTCCCCGTGTGTTATTGAAACGTGAGAGTCTTGCATAACTTCATATTCATGTTTCTGAACACTTGAGTATGTTAGAGAAGTAGGTACATGCTTGTATAAGTCAAGACTTGTTGTGAAAACTCGTCATCAGAAAATTCAGATATAAGACCCTTTATTATAATTGTTGTAGAATCTTCGTAAGAACTCGGATTTTGATGATTGAACCAAGAATTTTGATGAGAAAATAATTTTCTATCGTCTTGCTTGGGGAATTTGGGTTTCGATCTCGTTTAGGGGGTCAAAAAGACAAGATAATAAAATTTCAGGAAGAATTCAGGAATTTTTCAGCTGGGAGATAGTTGAGAGTTTTGATCATATCTATTAGATCGCTTGTCCGATTCCAATGATTTTTTGATAAGTTATAGAGAACATCCATACGAAGAGATTGATATATAACTCACCCTTATATTCATTACCAATTTCTCCCATTTCGCAACTTAGTACAGGATAATGCAAAATTGCCTCCGGCGAGTTTAGAGTGAAAACATGTTTTTAAGCCTCCGAGCAATTTGCTTGAGTTTTGTGTACTTCATGAAGTATATATACATAATCAATCTACTTGTAGTCTGAAAGTTCTTGTTTGAGCTTGAATCTCACCTTTTTTCATCAATTGGTAATTTTACAAGGTGAAAGTAGAAAGGAGCCTAATGGCACTAAAGAAGTATTAATTGTAGACCAGGATGATAAACCCATTACCTCTTCCTAGAAAATCCATGAAGAAATATTTTCTGACATGATTGCTGATGTAGAAGGTCAGAATAAAGACGTTACAGAAACTACTAAAACCCTGGTTTCGTCTGAGTACTCAGAGATATTGCAGTAGGCTTGAACTCTAAATATCATCATCACGTTGATGGATCTGTAAGTCACAGATAATTGATAGAGATGTATAAAGGCAGAGTATCATCATGTAAGATGCATCATTAGCAGTTCGAGCTTTTTAGTATGACTACACAAGCTCACATTGTTGTACATGCAAGAGAGGAGGCCACAGCTTGGACAAATAAGTGAGAGTCCACATCTTGGACGGTCATGAGAGAAGATCCTTGGTCTGGAAGGACATGTGAAAAGATTCTGGCTTGTATGGTATGTAAGATTAGAGAATACTAGATGGACAATAGAGACCATTATGCGAATAATACAAGCCGCCTTTCTTTCTCATCTACTCTTCTTCTCTTATTTGTACTAATAACTTGTCTTGCAAGTATAAGAATTCCATCTAGTTGGTGTTGTAGCATCATCTCTCTTGGGAGGAGGACCTTAATTTTATTTCTTGTCTCCAGTTAGCAGTCTGCTGCTGTTGAAGCATGTAGAAGTAGTGGTGTAGCCTTAATCTAAATGTGATCAACAGAAGGAGTACAAGTTACCTGGTTGTATGACGGCCTTGATGTGAAGAGCTTCTGGTTATCATGCCTTGCTATCCTCAATGTTGTTGTTAAGTGTTACTAACTTGATTCTGAGGCCGATGATGGAGTTGGATTGATCTTGCCAATGAGATCAAGTCCCCAAGTGTTGAATAGTCAGGAGGTCTTTGTCAACAAGAAAATGGATGATACTACTTTGGTTTGCATGAATGCGATGACCATGGATAAGTGATGTTGCATCTTTAGGCTCCATCATGAATTCATGTTTATATATATGAGTCTTCAAATAAGTTGAGGAGGTAGATACAAGCTTGTATGAACTGAAACTTGCTGCGAAGACTTCTCGTCAAAAAATTCAGCCATGTATAGTTTCTACGGAAAAGACCATAAAATCCTCATACAAGTTCTGATTGATACGTTCGGCCCCAACTTTCAAAGGTAATAGAATAAGATATCACATGCAGCAAGAATAAGACAATTTGGAGTTTTCTAGGTCAGTCAATCACGCGTGAACATCTGTGATCAGTATTCCCGTGTAAAAATCTAGATTATGTAGACTTTAGCGTAAGAGCCATATCTCGTAGCTCGTGTATCCAATTGACGCGCCCTTTCAGTATGTTGCAGCAGAGACATGTACGAACAACTTTTGTGAAGGATGCATTGCCTTATTACCCACCCATAAGTACGTTTTTTCAGAGTTAGGTATGCAATAGTTTGGATATATAACTTGGAGGCGTGCAAGAACTCAAATTCAATGAAGAGTGACTTTGTTATGAAGTTGATGCTGTAAGGAGTTGCAAGCTGTAGCAGGTAGTTGTATACAAGAGATTGAACGCCAGTGAAGGTGAGATGATGACTTGATATAGCTGATAGCAGCAAGGTGGAAGACAGAGTCAGGAGAGATTGTTGATGAACCTAATTGTTTTCTTGATGTAGACAAAAACCCAGTTTAGGCGTGCTTCATTATCGACTTTATGTGTGTACCCCAAGAGTGACAACGCAGGTGTATAGGCTTAAAACCAAGGTGAGCATCCAACGTTGATAGAGGTAGAATAATGATGTTAACCTTAGAAAAGCAATTAGAGGGGACAAACATTCCTCTTCTCATGAGTATTCATCTTTTGATGCCGAGGTTGTAGCCTAATTGAATTGAAAATTCGTATGTTATTGAACTTAATGATCCAATTGATTCTGGCCAAAATTAATGAATGAGTCTTCGTGGGTGAATGAACTTCATTCAAACTTTTCATCAACGAATTGGTTCTTCAAATAATAGAAGACCCGAGGGTTCACAGCTGGATGTAGGATGTGGTTGCGCAATACAAGGATCTCTTTTATTTATAAGGTGAGGAGGCTGGTTCCTCATAGGTGATTGGTCTGCTGATGAGACATTTGTTCTCCTGAGTATTTATATGGCTTTAATCGTTATTGAATGTCCTGAATCTTCTCTGATTATGTAAAATCTGCTATCAATAGAAGCATATTCTTTTTACTTGAAGAGTGATGTGGCCATACGTATTTATGGATTTTTATTCAGGATCCTTGACCATTATTGGATCATGGGAAACTTCACGACGAGTAATCCATACGGCTTTGAGTGTCTTGATAGGGGCGATGTTGATGGTAGCTTGTATCAGTTAGTATCTCACCAAATTTTTTGTATCATTGAGAAAAATAGTGGTGAACAGTCCCCAGTCACACTTTTCTTTCTCTTCATCTATCTGAGCAGGCTCAAGACATATTTCATTCTTCAAAAGATAGTCGCCTGTCAAGCATAGCATGGCTGAGAGCAGTAGAAATATATTTGCATTGCGCTTTTGAGCTGTAAAGAATCTCACACATGTGTTCAATCATGTATTAAGGTTTTTGATTGAAGGGTTCTCCAGACATGGTCAAACTCGTGACAAGAAGAGGCTTACTGCGTACCCTTTCAGTCCCCAAGTGAAATTCTTCTGAGCTTTGTCATTTATTGTTATGTTGGTGGATATTGAACGAAAGGTAATTTGATGGTGTTATTTTATATCCACACCTCTAGGGGAAACCAGATCTTCCTTTGTTTATTTTTGTTGACGTCGAGCCAATGGAGCTACAACTGGTGACGCTTGCCTTTGATGTGGTTGGCATGCTTGTGATGTTGGTCTGGTGTTGAAGATTTCTTTTTCCTTCTTCATTCACAACGCCCACAGATAGTTGAATGTTGTACTGCTTTACTTGTGAGTCGTCTATTAACATAAGTCTGACAGGATGCTTCATTCCCAACAGGTTTGGCTCTCTCCATCAAAGCAGGTGTAGTTATAGTCGATTGCATGAGTCTAAGCAAGAGTCTCTTGTATCAGAAACACCAACGTGGGTAGTAGAAGAATTGGTATTGAGAGTTAGTTATTGAATCTGACCTAAGATCAACCGAATCTGAGACAGCTAAAATTCATGAGATTGAAAAATTGAAGACTTGCAACTGAGAGATTAATCTCCCATTATGGTCGCCAAAATGTTTGTAGGGGAAAAATGAATTGAAGGCTATTTTGGGAAAAGTGGATTGAGCAGGTGACAATTCTCCAATCCTTAAAACATTTGTGCTGTTGAAGAACTTTGTTTAGATTCGAGAGATCAATTTGTACAATCCTGGCCTAAACCAAGCAATGGTCGTTCCAGTCTTGGTTTAGTCGTAAAATGAGAAGGAGAAGGGTTGATCTTAGGGAGGGAAGAAAGATAAGAATGAGGTCAGAGTGTCAGACTCTGTAAGATGTAGTTGGTGTGAATAACTATGAACAAGTCTTCTAAGACGAAGGTTGAATAATCAAGGTTAATTGCTTTGAATTCCTCTGTTTTAGAGTAAATTTTTTGTCGTGTTTCAGACGTGGAACTTGTTCTATTTTCGTTTGTTAAGAACCTATCTCCTCTTGTTCAATATATTGAACATTTATTTATATCATAGCTATTGTAATCACTCGACCTCTTTTCTGGAAGAAACGGTCCACGGTAGAGTAATAGTGAAATGGTGAAAGTGGAGAAGGTGTTGACAACTTCTCTCCACTTCAATTGCGGTTGAATAGTTGGTTACTCAACTCACCTTTCCTCTACTGCTATCGATCTTTCCATAACTTCTCTTTAGTGGGTGCGAACTGCTGCACCACATGTCGTAGACCGCCAGGCCAAAATGCTAATTAATATCTCCCCATTTGTGATATTTCATGTCTCGTGTAATATTGGAGTATTAAACAATGCTATTGTTAAGTCGATTGAGACCTTCTCAATGGATCTCTTGACTGAAGACTTATCCTGCATGACTAGCTAATGAGTCTAGCAGGCTAGACTAGACTAATGTGTCCTGCTTGACTAGCAGGCTAGAATAAAATAAATGTTTTCTGCTTGACTAGCTGAGGAGTCTAACATGCTAGAATAAAATAAATATGTATTTATTTACGAATATGGAATAATATATTAATTTTGCATTGATAAAAGTATGCAGATGAGCATGAAAATTGTAGTGAAGCCTCATACAAAATATATGTGACATGCCTAGTATGATTTATGATTTGTTTAGATTTTTCGAAACCCTAAAATATTAAACCTCAAATATTCATGTGAATATAAAAGTGAGGGATCAAATTTTGTCTTTCACGTGCAAAATAGAAATAGAGAAGTCCAGCTTGCTTTCACATGAAAGAAGAGGAGATGACCAACTTGCTTTGTCATTGAACATAGGAGAAGGCATATGAAACTTTGCTCTCACGTCAATATAAGAAGGAGAGACATCAAATATGTCCTCACGAAAAATAGAAGAGAGACGTCAAGTCTGCTCTTACGTAAAAATAGAAGAGGGACGCAGCTTGTCCTTTTCCATGGGCTCCCAAAGCTCATGGAATTGTTGATCTTGTAGCCAACTGACCATCATAAACTCGAACCCTTACCACCAATTTGCAGAATCATTTCATCTCCATGGTTGTTCTCGGAAAGAATAAATTCATTAACAAACAAATAGATACTTCCTTGTAGTAGTAGTAGTAGTAGTAGTAGTAGTAGTAGTAGTAGATTTATACCTTGTTTTTCTTCTTCTTTAATGAACGATCAAGAACAACAACTTTTTTATTATCAGATTGATTATCAATAGTACGCCATGAATGTTCTTCTCCTTCACTTAAATCACTGAATCTCCATCTCCTTTTAGGATTTTCTCTTAGTTGATAAACACCACCACTAGCTTCAGAATAATCCACCATGAAAGTACTTCCATTATTGTTATCACTATCAAGAACAACATAAGAAGAATAAATTTTTTTATCTTCATCTTGATATGAGACCTCATGTGACCACCTAAAGACCTACCGCATTTGCAAAAATGTTTGTTTTTTCAAATTTCTTTCATTGATTACTCACAAAAGAAAAAAAAAACAGAAACAAACTAACCTCGAATCTTAATCCCCTTTGATTTTTAATCCCATTTTCTTAAAGAAACAAAGCAACTAAGAAAACCCCAGATCAAAATAAGCTGAAATCTTTGAATTGAAGTTCTAATTAAACTGAAATTAGATCTTTTTCTTAGCCCACCAATTTAGGGTTTTATGGGTAACCCTGAAAGTAAAGATTGAATTTGAACCTGTATTTTTTATGGTTGGTTTGTATAAATTACAATTCAATGAACCTTGAGAATGGTGGCGTAGAAGCTTTCTCCCGACCTCAGTTATGTTGTTTATGAAGAAAAAAAGGAAATGGCGAAGAAGATGAAGAAGAAATGGTGCAGTCATCCACGTTGAAACTGGTCCGTTAGGTCATTGTTATCATTAACAAGGATAATAAGGTAAGAACAATCATTATGTTACATATACACCAACTTAGTTAGGTCAACAGTTTGAGTTGACAGTCTTTGACGGGTCAAGGTACCAACCCTTAATATTTTAAATGTTGGGTATCAAAGTAATATGTTTGACATTTATTGGGTACCAAACTTTAAATAGCCATTATATATATAGGTTTTCCAAATCCTATCAATTTTTGGCGCCGCTGCCGAGGATTTGGAATACCTATATATAATAACCGCAATCGCACGACATCTACAATGTAGAAGCGGTAAATACGGGTCGAATCCACAGGGAGCGAGGACAATACTGTAATCAATATCTCTAGTGAACTAACCACAAACAATATTTTTAAATTTTTAGAATTAAGAATGAAATAAATAAATAAACTAAACTAATAAAGTAAATGCACCGAGAAAGTCGATAACCAGGGTTTATAGTATCCACTACTATTTTTATTTAATTCCTGAGGTGAAACATAATTCATTAATATTTATTTATTTTCCTTTCTATCGATATCACCTGTTATATGTATTAGAGTCGCAAATATCACTAGTATACCCTAAGCATGGCACTCAAAAGAACCTGTACTCTCTTTGCCACATTCTATTTGGTCCTTTATGCTCAGACGCCAACCTTCTCTCAAAACAGTCACCAAAGAGCCAACTGACCGAACTCCATTTTCTTTTTTTACTTGGTTAGACTTTCCTCGATCAGCCCAAACAGCCAAACTCACTCGATTATTATTTTTGTTTACGTCTCAACTCTTCTGATGCCTTCCTTTTCTGTCCCTCTCTCACTTCGTTCCCTGTTCCTTTCGGGCTAAATAGAATTCAACCTCATCTTTTCTCTGGCCACTCCGTTTTAGCCCCAATTAACCGTGTTTATCTTATCACTTGGGTTCTATGTGTACCACCTATAAAAACAATTAAACATACATTATTAACACAAATTCATGTACTAGCAAATATAAACTAAGCGGTAAATATGTATAGATTATACCCATATCAGATACAAATCGGAGTTCTCAATTAACTCTCTAACTCTTGGACATTCATTTTTAAGTTTCTAGTACTCCATTTTTACATAAGAAGACTGGCATCTGAAAAGACGTGTTGCATTCATATGATCCTACAAAATAGAGGCAAAATAGAGAGGAAAAAAATACAATAAAAAACTATACAACAACAACAAGTTAATTGAAAAGCAAAGTTGAGATTGTTATGATGGTCTTATAGATGGTAGGAGCCCCGTATATGCAAACAAAACTTTTCCTCCATCTAAGGGTAAACCTCTAACTTTTCCATTGCGTTGAGCCTCCAGCACCAAGTAGGTGGCGGGAACTTGCCTCGCAGGTGGGGATTTTTCCTTTCCCTTGCCCTTGTCCTTCACTTGCACCTCTTCCCCCTCCTCATCGTCACCATCATCACCACCACCACCAGCACCACCACCGCCACCAGAACCACCGCACCACCAGAACCACTAGCACAACTAGAACCGCCAGCTCCACCAGAACCACCAGCACCCATGTTGGTTTCATCAACATCATATTCTGTTTTTTCATTGTCATTGTCTGAATTCACATATGGAATAGAAGAGGCATAAGAAGAGAAGAAATCTTCTGATTTGTTACCTTATTGTGTACATTTATAGATAACAAAAGGTATCTCTTTCGGACGTTTTCCGCGAAACAGACCAGCCCCTACGAATTTATCGTTACAGGGAGGTTTTGAAAGAGGAGTAGGTAGATGTTTGCCTTTTCCTTTCTTGGACCTTTTAAGCATGCTACAATTGAAAATACACAAAAATCAAAAAAAAAAGAACCAACATTCATAGACTCAGTCTAGGGGTCATCATGGTCTAAATTTTAACAAAAACGACCCTAGGTTAAACCATGACGACTATATAGTTATACAATGAAGACCCTTGGCAACATAAAAACTAATGTCGTCATGGTTTAAGTTAAAAACCGATGTGACCCTAAATTGAATCTTCGTCTTTAGTGAAAATATCCGGTCAAGATCGTCATGATTTAAGGTAAAAACCGGTGTGACCCTAATCGACACTTCCTTTTCAGTGAAAATAAACAGTAAAGGTCGTCATGGTCGATAACCAAAGACCATGATGATTTTCATAAGTTTAACATGCATATGAAAAGTCGTCATGATCTTTTATTTGGGACCCTGACAACCATCTTTTGTAACGGTAACTTTACGATTACATACCTAATTTTATACTAAAAAAATACAAACAATCACAACAAGTAGATTAATGGGTTTTAGTTTACTTACTCTCTCATTGGGACTATTTCTTCTTCCAATTCTTCACGGTTAGATTCTTTGTTGCTTTTCGAGTTTCAATTTCCCTTTAGTTTCTCTACGATTCTAGGGTTTTCTAGTTCTCTTTGACAATGCTTCGTACGAGCCATGTTTGTAGAAGAAGTTAATCATCGATTAAAGTTTTAGAATCGACTATTACGACGATGAATTGATTTCGAGAAAAAAAATGGAGGAAGAGGGGTCGTTAGGTTTAGAGGAGAGGGAGAGGGGTGGAGTTGATTTTCTAATATTTGGTTTTGCAATAGAATGAGGGCTTAGTATATATTAATTATAATAGGGTTTTAGGAAGTTATTAGGGAAGGGTAAACTAGTATTTTCATTACCATTTGGTACCCCCTATAATTATGGAGTGTGAGGAGATTTCTAATAGCCCCTATTATTCTCACAAGCCCCCAATTAAGCCAGTCTATATATAGTTATTATTATTATTATTATTATTATTATTATTATTATTATTACTATTATTATTATTATTATTATAAAACTTTCATTAAAAAGAGAAAATCATTTTTTACATAGAGTTGGTAGGGAGCCTAGCCACAAGCTGACCCCTACCCCTTTCTGAATGAAAATGCCTAGTCTAAAGAACAGGGAATCCCCAACTTTGTAATTATAGTCGTGGCTAGCCGTGCAGTTCTGCAGTCTCGTCATGAAGCCAATCGTGTCTTCTTCCAACTACCCTAGAGTCGTAAAGGCGAGAACTCCCAAGACGTATCCATGCTCGTTGCATTTGTCCAAATATTTATTATGTTTGCGCGTAACAGCGTTGCCTATGGCAATCCCAGGCGTAAACGCGACCCTCACGCCTCCTGCAAAAGGGAACACCCCTGTGACATCAAAGCACACGTCTCGTCCACCCTCCCAATTGTATACCAGTATATCCGCGGGCCTAAGAGCGCTTGCATTTTCAGATAAGAAACCCAACTTGACTTCCTTACGGGCCGAGACACCAGCTTTAAAGCACATGTCCGCCACCACGTCTCTTACTAGATCATGCCTGAATTTCAGACCCACCTTACTAGCACAATGTAAAGCGTGATCCCCAAAAGCATCAATTTCTCTGCCGCAGAAGGAACATGCGCTGCCTTCAACAAACTTAGCAATGCCCATCCTATAACAAAGTATGGCCCTGAATTGGAAAGGCCCAATAGATTGGTGTAGCCCAGCAATTGGGATAGCTTTGAGGTAATCTTGTGCACGGCTCAGCCTATTATATTGCCATAAGATGCAATCGCGTTCAGTCTGATTGAACCTTCTAGGGATGCCCTTCTTCACCATATCAAAGTACAATACTGCCAGAGAATGCATGGGGCGGGGGGTGATATGTTTCGTAATAGTGGTAAATAAAGTTCGTTCAAGACTTGTGAAAATTTGTTTTTAAATCTAATTTCTAAGACTAAAAATAGCAAAACTCAAATAAAATTATTAACAAAGTTGAGAGAGAACTGAGGCTAGGATTCCATTATTTTCCAATTTTTAAAGTGATTAAATTCAATAATTATAATTTTACAATTCTAAAATTTAATTCGATTCTAAAATTTTGCAACAAGTAGATTTTCAGAATAATAATTGTATAACAAAAGCATGGAACATCTAAAACCTAGGCCAAAGCACGTACCATCTAACGAAATCACAATTGCTTAACAAAAATCATTAAATCAATTTTTAACCAAGGCAATTAATCATAATGAAATGCATAAATTATTAAATAAATATTACCACATAATCTTTAGAAAATTAGCTTCCTCCGTCGCCTCAGAGATGGGGTTTAGATCCTCATATTAATCACTTGCATTAGAATTCATGGGTCCAAAAAATGTTTACAAATGATAAAAATGGAGTAAAACAAAGAAAACAGTGAGTTTGCAACGTTTATAGACGTTACAAACTAACTGTTACAGAAGGGCTGAAAATAAATGTTGCAGACGCGACAATATTCGTTGCAAACTGATGAAGAAAAATGTGGCCTATTAGTTGAAGATTCCGTTGCCGTAACCTGTTCTTCGTGTTCTTCACAGTAGCAGCAACATGAATTTTTCTGAATTGAATTTTTGTCCTCTGTTTGCCTCCTGATCTCTCCCCAGTCCTCTCTCTTCAAAACCTTTATATACTAAAACACCATATCTTTTCAATAACTCCCTACAAATCTTCAAATATATTCTCAAATCAATGAGACGAATCTTTGCAGAAAATTTATTTCTCTCGTATCTGATTTTACTTCCAAACATGATCCTGTTTTCTTTTCGGTATTTAATCCTCAACAAACTCTATGAATTTGTTTCCTTATTCAAATATCTCACATAGTATCTTTTTATCTTCAAAGAAAAAACCCGAGATTATTTCTTTCCATTTTTATGCGAAACAACCATTCTGTTGGGAGATTTCTATTTGATTTCAAGGTCTTCAAATCTAGTACATCTCCTATCTATATGGCAAGAATATAACCGTGTTTTGACTCCTTCAAAATCTCTCCAAATCTTGTAATAAACTTATCACATATTCACGCCGAAGAAAAGACAAAAAATTCCCGCCTATATTCATTTTCAAACTTAAGAAGTGGGCGCCTTCATCCAAATGAGGGGTGCCCTAATCAAATATGAAGGTGCCTTTAACACTTTTGCTGGGGGTGTTTTTAACACTTTTTAAGCCAATTTTCTCCACAAAAGTTTATTCTTCCAAAAACCCTAAAAGCACATAAAATCATATTATTAGTACAAAATATAAGGACTATTAATACAAGTACGAGACTAAATAAGACACATACATGTGTCTATCAAATACCCCCAAACTTATTATTTGCTAGTCCTCGAGCAAATCTAATAAAAATAAATCCTAATTCACTTTCGCAGGCATCGCGATTGTACTTAGTGTGTGGAATAAGCCTTTAAACCCCTAGGTGTCCCTAGTGGACGAGTTTTTTTCTCGTGAGGGTTTACAAGAGATATGCCCACAAAACCTTTTACTTAAAATTTTAGCTACTTGTGAACGATTAAGGGTAAACACTAAACAAACTATTTAGTTGGCATACTAAATTCTTCGACTATATGAATCATTACCCTGTATGAATCCAATTGCTGTACACGAGTTTTCACTCAACGTACTAAAATTCATATAAGAATGCAACTCTACTCAAATAATCATTGAACATCCAAAACCGGATAACATTCACATTGCTCGAACTCAATCTAATTCAAACACAGGGATAAATTAGAAGATGAAAATAGAAGTAATGAATGGTGCTTATGTTGACTAAGGTGAACGATGTTTCCCAAAATATTAGTATAAAGTCTGGCTCGGATGCTCATATTTTTATTATTTATATACATACATTTTTTTTCTTTTTTTTTTTTTTTTTTTTTTCGACTACATGATTAGATCTTTTGAATCTAAGCGCATGCTCCTTTTCAGCAGATTATATGATAGTTCCAATGGATCCTGCATTCCACGCTTGCTTAGGCGACGGAGACAGGGAAAACACACACATATTGCTATCAAGGTGTCATTTTTTTTTTTTTTTTTTTTTGAAAAAGTTAAAATTCTAACGCATCCGAGCTACGACCTTATGACAATACTAGGGCCCCACCAAATCACTTAGAAAAACACAAAAATTGCAAAAAAAAAAAAAAAAAAAGGTGATATGGTCAAGATAGATTCCGAGATATGGTGACAACTATCATGTTATTTCTAACACCTGAGCTAGGCATCCTTTTATGAATAGACCATTTAACTAGGCACACCAATTCCTATAGAAAAAAATAGCTAAGTTTCCATCTACCTAGAATGGTTAGTGTTATCCTGAATAATTCACAAGTTTCTAGACTTTGGAGTTTCATGTTTCACTAAAAGTTTCTCCCTTACCCCCAAACTTAAATCTAACATTGTCCTCAATATTCTAAAGATGAATGATTAAATATACGAACAAGGAGAAACTGTTACCAATCGAAGGAAAGGAGTTAAGAAAAGATATTACCGTGTCGCATGAGCATGGGTTACCTCCTAAGAAGTGCTAAGTTTAAAGTATTCAGCCAGACTAAGAAAGAATTAGTCACCTCACTAAATCATATAGCAATAGTCGGAACAACTGTGGGTCATCTGAATAAAATAATGCTATCTAAAATAGAAGGAAACTGCAGCAGACCCAAAAAGTGAACAAACCGAGCACACCCTTATCTAGTTTTCTGTTTAAGACAAGTTGAGGTTCAGTTTCAGGCTCTATGAAAAGGTCTAGATAAATCTCTTTAGGATGACTTTCCTCATAGGCAGGATCCGGAGGATCAGGTTGTAGAATCTTGAAAAACTCAAATAAGAAACTTAAGGCACATAATAATAACCTGAATAATTGTGGATCCTCAAAGTCAATCATATTTGACCCACACAATTGACTACTCTTAAAATGGTGGTCATTCTTAAGCAAATGTGTCGATTCTAATTTCCTAAAGTAATTAGGCTTAGTCTTAAAACTTAATAACTGACACATTTGATATTCAAACGTTCCCACATATGGAAGAAAATATTTTGGTGGGAAAACAAAGTCAATCTTGGTATTATTTCCTAGGTGAACCACATCGACCAGAGGATGGGTTTCTAACAACTGAGCTTCTTTTTGGACATGATTAGGTTCGGGAAACAGTTCTTGAAGATAGTCTCTTAATATGGTAGAGGCACAAACATCAAGTCCCAAGTGAGGGACTTTTAAAATAGTTAAAGGTAAAGCACACAGAGAATCATAATCACCCCCAAACTTGGAATTTTGGGTGTCTCTAGATAGACTAGTCACAATTTCCCTAGTTTTTAGATCATTAGATTCCTGAAAATGGTCAATTGCTTATTTTAAGTTATGATCAGATGGTGCAGTCTCACTCACATTTACGATTTCTACGAGTTTATCTTCTTCGTTTGAGACTGTCGTCCCTGAATCGTTGGACTCTAAAACACTAGTCTCGGAATAGACTCGTTCCTCTAAACCATCGGCGTCTTCATAATAATTAGGAAATAATTCACCATTTATAACAATGCTATCTCTAGTTAAATCCTTTTCCTCTTGAATATGTGAATAATCATTAATTTTATTAGGATCGGAACTAGAGACATCATTATTATCGTGAAACTCAATTGTTGTGAGAATTTCCTCATCATTATGACTACGGATTTCAATTTCCTCATCAAAAGTATCCTCATCATCATAATAATATGAAGATGATTGAACCTTATCTTAATAAATAGTGTCTTCTATTCTAACCTTGTCCTCTAAATTAGGTAAATATTCATCATTATTATCAAGGGGTAAAAGTGGAAACACTGTATTGGCAATTAAGATCATTTTGAGCAATATTTTTCTTTGCAGAAATTTCATTCATACTTAATACGAACCTATTTCTATCCTCAATCATCTGCCTTGTATTCTCAGCCATCTGCTTTGAATTCTCAGTCAACCGCTTGAGGGATTCTTCTAGAGAAAGAGTTGGACTACTAATTGTTCCCCTCACACTTAATTTAAACCTATATGTCATCTCAAATAACTTCTTGAGTGATTCTTCTAGAGGTGTAATAGGTTCATGATGAGTACTAGGTTGCAACTGCTCTAAGGCATCCCTCCAAGATAAAAAAATCGAATTTTGCTCATTTTCCCGTTCATATGACTGGTGCGCGTACGAATAGTAATTGGGGCCTCCATGGTATGAACAATAACCTTCAGAAGGTTGGTAGTGGTCCCAAGTACTATCCATACTATGGTCATATTAAGGGTAATTCCCATTTTGAAACTCAGTCGGATATTTATTATAATACCAGCTCGACATTTTCTAACAAAAATTTCCTAATAAATTTACAAAAAATCTAAGAAAATAAATCCTAACAGGAAGGGGTTCCAAACATACACAAACAAGGACGACTCAACCAAATCAAACCTACTGAATCTAGCAAACAAAAAAGCATGATGGGTCCACTTAGATTGTTTCTAGACCAGCTTCTATTCTTCCAAAAGGAAACTAGTTACAGTTTTAGCAAACCTCTTAGAACAATCCGAATTAGATTAAGTCGAAGAGAAACATGATAAGCTCTAAAGAGCTTTGATAACCCTGTTTCTTTGGCACTTTTCCCTGGGTTACAAGGCGGCTCTAATCAACTTAAAATAATCTTCCTGAACTTTAATTTAGGCTAACAAAGTAACCAATACAGTCCTTTTGAATGATTTTCCAATAAGCTCGTTACCCTATAGGTCTCTTTCTAGTCAAATTTTAGGCTTAGGTTCGCGTTAGGTAACGTGTTCCTAAGGCGGGCAAGAAGGAAACGGTGATGAAATCCGAATCCTTATCTTATATGGCCAGCCGTTTCCCTTTACTAGAAAATAAATCTGTATTCAAGTCCTCAACATATATGCATTACGAAGGAATACAAAAAACCCACTGATAGGGGATTCGTGGTTTGATCGAGTCTTACCTCCCGTACCAGACGAGCGATGAACTGTTGAAGTCGACTCGGGCCACCAACTCTTGTGTCAGTGTACGAACCCGAGGGGCCGAGACAATATCGTTTTTGTCGTCCTTCCATGTTGCAGTTTATATTTAAATACCCTTCCGTAAGGTTTAAAAATTAATGCTAAAGTTCAGTAGTTCAAAGTCCAAAGTCCAAAAATAAGAAGAAATATAAAAATACCTAAAATAATTACAAAAATAATAAGAATTCCTAATATAGTTTTCTAAAAAGAAAAATAAAAACCCTAAAAAAATTAACTAAGAAAAATCTTGTCTTCTTTTTCCGTTCTTTTCGTTTTGTCTTTGACTCAAAGTCTTTAATCAATCAAGATAATCTTTAGCTCCAATTTCTTTTTGATCCAAAACCTGTAATACAAAGAAAATACCCAAAAACATAAAATAGAACAAATAAAAATAAATAAAATAAAAATCTAACTAAACTAATTAACCTAAAAAAAATCTAAAAACAAGTCCGCGTCGGCGGCGCCAAAAATTGATATGTTTCGTAATAGTGGTAAATAAAGTTCGTTCAAGACTTGTGAAGATTTGTTTTTAAATCTAATTTCTAAGACTAAAAATAGCAAAAAACTCAAATAAAATTATTAACAAAGTTGAGAGAGAACTGAGGCTAGGATTCCACTATTTTCCAATTTTTAAAGTGATAAAATTCAATAATTATAATTATGCAATTCTAACAGTTAATTTGATTCTAAAATTTTGCAACAAGTAGATTTTCAGAATAACAATTGTATATCAAAAGCATGGAACATCTAAAACCTAGGCCAAAGCACGTACCATCTAACGAAATCACAATTTCTTAACAAAAATCATTAAATCAATTTTTAACCAAGGCAATTAATCATAAATAAATTGCATAAATTAATTAAATAAATATTACCACATAATCTTTGGAAAATAAGCTTCCTCTGTCGCCTCAGAGATGGGGTTTAGATCCTCATATTAATCACTTTCTCAAAATTAGAATTCATGGGTCCAAAAAATGTTTACAAATGATAAAAATGGAGTAAAACAAAGAAAACAGTGAGTTTGCTACGTTTATAGACGTTACAGACTAACTGTTATAGAAGGGATGAAAATAAATGTTGCAGACGCGACAATATTCGTTGCAAACAGGTTGAAGAAACTGTTACAACTGGAAACAAACGTTGCAAACGCGATAATATTCGTTGCAAACTGATGAAGAAAATATGGCCTATTAGTTGAAGATTCCGTTGCCGTAGCCTGTTCTTCGTTTTCTTCACAGTAGCAGCAACATGAATTTTTCTGAATTGAATTTTTGTGCTCTGTTTGCCTCATGATCTCTCCCCAATCCTCTCTCTTCAAAACCTTTATATACTAAAACACCATATCTTTTCAATAACTCCCTACAAATCTTCGAATATATTCTCAAATCAATGAGACGAATCTTGGCAGAAAATTTATTTCTCTCGTATCTGACTTTACTTCCAAACATGATCCTGTTTTCTTTTCGGTATTTAATCCTCAGCAAACTCTATGAATTTGTTTCCTTATTCAAATATCTCACAGAGTATCTTTTTATCTTCAAAGCAAAAACCCGAGATTATTTCTTTCCATTTTTTATGCGAAACAACCATTATGTTGGGAGATTTCTATTTGATTTCAAGGTCTTCAAATCTAGTACATCTCCTATATATATGGCAAGAATATAACCGTGTTTTGACTCCTTCAAAATATCTCCAAATCTTGTAATAAACTCATCACATATTCACGCCGAAGAAAAGACAAAAAATTCCCGCCTATATTCATTTTCAAACTTAAGAAGTGGGTGCCTTCATCCAAATGAGGGGTGCCCTAATCCAATATGAAGGTGCCTTTAACACTTTTACTGGGGGTGTTTTTAACACTTTTTAAGCCAATTTTCTCCACAAAAGTTTATTCTTCCAAAAACCCTAAAAGCACATAAAATCATATTATTAGTACAAAATATAAGGACTATTAATACAAGTACGAGACTAAATAAGACACATAAATGTGTCTATCAGGGGGCAGTTGCTTTAATACTGAGAGTAGAAGAGGGGATCCCATAGACCTGACCGAAGCTGAGCAAGGCTTGCTGGAAGCTGAGATGACGTACAATGTCCCTGTCCACCTGGAGAATGGTGTTCTGCACCTGGGTTTTATGGAGACAGGAGGCAAGGTAGCTGTAATAACTAGAATCCTTCATAGTGTAAACCCCAAACCCCTATCCTTCATGGGCAAGGAGGCTATGCGCATCTGGTAGGGACCAAAGCCAGCACCATCACTAGTGACCAAATGTCTAAGGAACTAACATAAACGCTGGTCATAATAATCAGCTGACTGGTGCAAGACAGAGGGGATGGTGGTCCTCATGGTGAAGTACAAGCGAGACACCCGAGCACAATTTATGAGAAGGAGAAATTCACTTTGTGGATCCTGTAGGAGCTTCAGGGACTCCATTAACTGAAGGGCTTCTCCACCTTGTGCTGGACCATCTCGTTGCAAAAGTTAGCATCCAAACTAACCATTCCCCCTAGGAGCTTCACCCCTATAACTGGTCTACTAATGTTCGCAGGGAACACTCCATCATCCATGCTCCTGGGGTCTGTGTTGGGCCAGAATAACTCTGTCTTGTTAATATTGAGGGATAAGCCTCTACAACTACCCTCAAATTAGATAATGTGCAGAGCTTGGGCCACCTCTAATGTATCCCCTACAATAGTCCCATCATCCAGATACCAAGCATGCATGTCCAAGGTGCACTGAGACGCTATTTTTAAAATAAGGGGGTGTAAAGTCAAAGCAAATAGTAAAGGGCCCAAAGGGTCTCCCTGTTGGACACCCTAAGAAGACAAGGGAACCTTATCATTGTTATAGAGCTTTGCAGGTTTCACGTAACATAATTCAACCCATCTAGAGATACCAGGGCACCTATACCTAACTTCATTAATGATAGGAGTTCTGTCCACCAGATTAAAAGCATTGTTGAAGTCAATTAAAAGCATGTACTTGGTTAAGGAACTACCTTGCATCTCCAAAATTATGTTTGCTGAATGGAAAATACCTTCTCCACCACATTGGACCCCCACGCCAAATTGGAAATCCCCCAGGTAGGTAGCCATTTCCTTGCTGACCCCTAAAGCCGCCAATTTAGAGAAAAGCATCCTCCAGATAGTACCTACAACAATGGGCCTTATTCCTCCTCCCGGCTTGAGCAAATGGGTAAGAGGGGCACTAGCAACATAAGCGCCACCCACGGCTGGGCATCTGCCAGCCAGCCATAGGTTAACTACTCCAGTCACTGAAGACAAGAGGTCATCTTCCACTGCAGCAGTAGGTCCACTGAGCGCATCCAAAAGATGTTGGGCTCTAAGGCCGTCTCTACCGCAAGAGGTTCCCTTGGGAAACCCTTTGATGACGCTTAGAACCGCTGATTTGTCCACGCAGAGAGGCTCAACCAAAATTGGTTCTGTAGGGATACAAGGAAGCGACGTAAAAGGGTGTTTGTGGCTTAGCTCTGCAAGAGTATCATGAGAACTTGGGGCTATGCCACTGGAAGCCAACACTTTGATAGCCGTTGTATACAAAACAATAACTGAAGACCTAACTGAAGCCCTAAAAACGTATGTAAAAGGAAGAATTAAAACTAGAAATTTATGGAAATGACTGTATATACACCCAATAGCATAACCCCTATACCATAAACCAAACTCTATGATTCTAATTACATGTATGAAACTAAAACCTAGCCATGGAATTGTACTAACAGGAGAGGGAGGAGGCAACCATGGGTGTGAAATACCTTGGAGACATGACGCTGAAAACCCAAAAATCCATGCACTCATCATTCGAGATTTCTTCTGAAGAACCCAAGAACTAACCTGAATTAATGAAGCTCACAAACTCACCCGAATTGAATGCAGGAAATCCATCAATGTCGCATGTATTGAATACACCCGGAGCTTCTCTCTCCTCACTCATTATTATTATTATAATTATATTATAAACGGGAATTTTATTGGATGAAAAGGGTAATTACACTGAACCAGAAGCAAGCCTAGCCACAAGCTGGGCTCCCACACCTTTTTGGATAGCTAAGCCTAATCTGAAGAAAAGAGAGTTGTCGATTTTGTGGTTGTAATCAAATCTAGCTATACAGTTCTGCAACCTCTTTACAAAAAATTATGATGTCCTCTCCTAGTTCGCCTAGGGTCGTGAAGGCCAACACACCAAGTCCGTATCCGTGGGCCTCACACTTGTCCAGGTATTTGGTGCGTTTCCGGGTGATAGCATTCGAGATGGCTTGACCGGGTGAAAAGGCGACTCTCCCCTAACCTGTGAAAGGGGACACTCCGGTAACGTTAAAGCAAACATCCCGACCGTTCTCCCTATATATAAGGATATCCGCTGACCGTAGCGAACGCTCATCGTCGGCCAAGAAGCCCAGAGGCACCTCTTTCCGCGCTGACACACCTGCCCTGAAACACATGTCAGCGACCACGTCTTGGACCATGTCATGCCTGAACTTGAGCCCCACCTCGCTGGCGCAGTGAAGAACATGGTCACCAAAAACGTCCATCCCTCTGCCACAGCAAGATCAAACTGTATTCTCCGCGAACAAAGTAATACCAAGTCTGTAGGATAAAACAGCCCAGAAATGACGAGGCCCAATTGATTGGTTGAGCCCAGATATGGGGACCGCTTTGAGAAAATCTTGAGCCTGATCCATCTTAGTGCATTGCCATAAAATGTTGTCCCGATCAGACATATTGAACCTGGAGGGGATACTCTTCTTAACAACATCGAAGTAGTGGCCTTCCAAAATACGCATTGGACTTGGGGCTGCCGCCTTGATGTCGAAAGAAGAAGTAAGCCTCATAATTGGGTAAATTTAGACAACACTTGCTGGAAACAAGGATGATCTGCTGTCTGGAGAGATCCTAGGATCTAGTTCTGTAGATGGACGGTCTGAGTATAAGAGGCCATGTAGCAATAATGGGATGTGTCCTCCATGGTGTAGATACAAGGCCCTCCTTCCTTCATTGGTAAGGTAGCGAGGCGCTGCTGTAAAGGGCCGAAAACGGGCCCATCTCCCGTTACCAAATGTCTGAGGAACTGGTGTAGGCGTCTAACTAGTAGACAACGGCAAGTACGGGTCGAACCCACAGAGAGCGGGGAAATACTGCAATTAATATCTCTAATAAACTAACCAAGAGGAATATTTTTGTGATTTTTATATTAATAAATAAAATAATAAACTAACTAAATTAATAAAATATAACCGAGTAGAGAGAGTCGGTAACCAGGGTTTTTCAGTATCCACCACTATTTCTATTTAATTAGTGAAGTGAAATATAACTCATGAATATTTAGAGTCGTAAATATCACTAGGACGCCCTAAACATGGTGCATCAAAAAGCCCTACTCTCAAGCATACACCATAAAATTGCGTTAGCGAGAAAATAGTACGAAACTAATTTTAGGTCCACAAATAATACCTGGCTATTCTAAGCATACCCCATCAAAGGATTTAACCCAAGCATGAAATATCAATTAAGTAGACAAATGTATTTGCAAAAAATAGATTTTCAAAACAACAACTGTATACCAGAAGCATGGAACATCAAAAACCTAGGCCAAGCATGTACCATCAAACGACATCACAATTGTTTAATGAAATTTAATAAATCAAAATCATGGAAATTAATATATTCAAATCATAATGGTCTATTACTTAATAATTCAATTTAATTAGTTTTATACTAAAAGTGGTTTCAACATTAAACCCTAGTTACAATTAATTTAGAACATGGAGAAGGGTTTCTTAAAACCCATAAAACTAATTAGAAGATGGGTAGAGATGATTAAACCGATAATCGATACGCGTTCCTGTAGAATCCGTCTTCACGCCTCCAATCGCTGTCTTCTTCTGCACAGACTCAGAACTCCTGTGCAGTCTCTCTTTCCGCCGCAGACTCCAACAGAACCTGTCTCCTCCCCAGAACTGTCCGCCGCCAAAAACCCAAAGACTCCAACCCACCCCCTCTTTCTTTTTTTTCCTTTTCTTTTATACTTATTTTCTTTCTTCTGCACGTGATTCCTCGTGTCACTTCTTGTTCTTTTTCTTACTTTAACTTTTCACAAAACCAAAAGGAAAGATAGCCTGTCCCCTCTCTAAACTCATATCACATTACCTAGGCTAGGTTTAGCTTTCTAGGTATTCTCTTTACTTCCGTACCTCCCCTTGTATTTGTTTCATTTTGTTTCACGTGACACTCACATAGCTTTTCCCATAATTCGAAACCCCAAAAGAAAAGTTAACTTCCTCACCTACTAGACTAGCCATCATCACCTCTACTTACATTTCTTTCACTGACCACAGCCGTACCTTCACTGATCACCTATTGTTGCCTATCACCGTGCTATTCTTTCCTCCTTCATCTCCCTTTAACCGAGAAGCATACCTACTCCCCTAGATAGTAGCCATCTGACGCCTTTTCTTTTACACTTCGCCATCTAACCTACACGCACAGTTAACTCAACCTAATAGACAAACATCACCTGCGTCACCCAACAGCAAATATCCAAGCAGCCTACAGCCAAATGACTTTGTCTGCTTTGCATTAGGAAATAAAATGGTCTTGTAGTCCTTTTAGTCATGTTTAATTTATAACTTTAGATATTATGCGAACCACCTATTAAGATAATAAAAATATATTATTAGTATAAATTGAAGTGCTAGCACAAATAGATTAAGTGGTAAAAATGTATAAATTAAGTGCTTATCAGGTGACACCGGCTATGGTTCCATCATCCAGATACCAAGCCTGCATATCTAAGTTGCATTCTGAGGAAATTTTGGAAATGAGGGGGTGAAGGGTTAATGGAAAAAGCAAAGGTCCCAAAGGGTCGCCTTGTTGGACCCCTGTTGCGGGATGAAGGATGGAATCATTAAAATATAACTTGGCAGGTTGAGCATAGAAAAACTCAACCCACCTTGAGATGCTGGGGCATCTGGACCTAACTTCATTAACCATAGCTGTCAACCAAGTTAAATGCATTCCTAGAGTCTATGAGTAGCATACACTTGGTGAGTGATGTACCTTGCAACTCCAAGACTCTGTTGGCAGCATGAAGAATTGCTTCCCCGCCACATGGAACTCCAACTCCCAGCTGGAAATCCCCAAGATACTCTTCCATGTCCTTGCAAACAACTGAGGCTGCCAATTTGGAGCATAATCTTTTCCAGATGGTCCTTACAGCTATGGGCCTGAGACCCCCACCTGGTTTGAGCAGGGGAGTAAGGGGGGCACTAGCAATGTACTCCCCTAAATGAACTGGACACTTCCCTTCGCATAAAAGATTGACTACTGCTGTGATGGAGGTGAGCAATTCATCTGCTACAGCTGAGGCTGGGCCACAAAGTGCATCAAGAAGGTGTTGTGCCCTGAGGCCATCCCTTCCACATGATGTACCTTTGGAGAAACCCTTAATGGCACTTAACACTGCATTGTTGTCCACCCTAAGAGCATCAACCTGCACAGGACAACTGGAATGCTTGGTGGGACTGCACTGAGATGTTTTTGCCTGAGCTCTAAAAGTGTGTCTTGTGTGTTAGAAGCCACTCCACTGGAGGATAAGACTTTGATGGAAAGGGATGGCCGTGGAAGGAAGTTAATTTTTAATACGAAAAAATCTATTAAATTAATTTAAATTGAAATTGAGTTATTGACCATATCCATCTCACCAACACCAATTCCTTCCCCCGTTGTAATATCGACCAAACTGTTGTACACATCCTCCTTCAGTGCCGAGTCGTTGTAACAATTTGGGCCACCCTTCTCACTCGTCTATCAAATGAGCCAAATACTACCTGTATCTCTCATAGCATCCTTATGACTTCTCCAATGGTTATATTTTAAACAAAAAATTATTCTTCCACATAGGAAGCACATACAATTTCAACAAAAACCTTCTCCAACCCTCTAATGTGAGGATGAGATGGAAATATTTTTGGAAGAAATCCTTTTGGTGAATCCATAGTTTTAGACATTCACCAAGAGGATGTCTTCCCATCCAACTCATCATACTTTACTAAAATCAATTCAAAAATAAAAATAGAAATAATTTTAATTTTTTTTTGAAGGAATTAGAATTTTATTTAATTACTCCTCATTCGAACTGAGGGATAGTCTAATACAAAAAGGTGGTCCATTTAGTTACATTAAAAGATATTGCATATTGACAGAAGTCATGTGCAATTGAATTGATATATTTAGGAACAACAACAAACTGAATATTAGCAAAGTCCCTAATGCTATCACGGATGGAAAGTATAGTGCTTCTAATACTCCAGGGTATATCCTCTGTTAGACTATAGATCGCAAATGGAATATCACTAGCATGACCTTCCACAATAATTTTTGAAACTTGAATTCTTCTTGCCAATTGAACACCAAAACGATAAGCTTTTGCCTCTGCCATTGAAGGAGAAGTCGCAGAAAGAAAATTGTACCACTTCCTAGTTGATTTCCATATGAATCCACTGCAATAGCACCTACATCCCCTATGACATAATCAAAAGCTGCATCTATGTTGATTTTAACGTATTGATCAGGTGGTCTCTTCCAAGTGAGTGGTTCTGAAGAAATTTGAAAAAATTGTTCCTGTGGTTCCAACTGACTCATTGCATAATTATGCGCATGTTGTTCATCAAACAATCTAAAATCTTGTAAATTCCACCAAAAACAAACGCCAAAATTTAAATTAATACCATCATCTTCCTTGTTTAGCAAAAATGTTAAAATATCAGTTGGACTTTCAACTATCACCGAAAATTGAATTTGAATGGAAGAAGCCTGGAAAACTAATTTTGTATAGGAGTTGTGGAGTAACAAATGAATGACACTTTCTACTTCTAACCCACAGATAACACATATATCAAGAATATTTTAATTGAATCTCTGAAGATTATGGTAAACTGCAAGACCATTATGAATAATTTTCTATGCAAAAGTTTGGGTTTTAGGTAAAGCTTTAATTTTATTCCAAAATTTCCTCCACAAAAACTCTTCCATATTCGAAGTAGAAGGAGAATTATTGTTCACATATTTGTAGACTAATTTAGTTGAGAATTTCCCGGAATCTACCTGCATCTATATCAGTTTATCTGTTAAACCCTCTTCATAAGATAAGTATATGCTACATATTGCTTCCACTTCCTCTGGATAGAATAGAATGTCAAGAAGATCAACATTCCACATCCTCTTATTATGAATAATAAGATCTGCTACGTATCTGACGTCAATATCCAACAATATCGAGATTGATGCTAGTGACGATATCGATGATGACCTTGATACATAGCTGCTAACTATGACGAATGCGCTAACTATGTATATGACGCCGAAAAAAGACCGATTTGATATCACCCTTCAATTCGAATTAGCAAAAGCAATGTCTCCTTGCATAATATGGATTCCAAACATTCATGATCTGTATGTGAATGAGTCGAATTACTTATCCCTCGGTCTATTAGTGAACTATCTCTCCAAAGATTGTGAAAGATGCTCCACTAAAAATCTCCTTCTTATTGCTTCGACTCATATTCCCCAAAAAGTAGATCTCGCTCTAATAGCTCCGAATAAATTAAATACATGCATTAAGATACGGAGGATTCTTATTCCACAACAACGAAAGCACTTTTTCACTCTTTCATATACTAGGGGATTTCACTTGGAAAAGAAAATGTTCCATACTAATGGATTCGGGGCCATAACCATGGGCTCCAATGCACGAGATCTTGTAGCACTTACCTTTATGTTTTGTTGGTCTAAATCCCAAGATATTAGGAACCCAAGGATCCTCCCAAATAAGGATTGATTCTGCATTTCCGACCATCAACCAACAATTATTTTCTAGAACTTCTCTTACAGATAACATACTCCTCCAAGTAGAAAATACTCCAGGTTTCATATTTTGATCCAAAAAAGAAATATTTTGAGGATATTTTTCTGCAGTTAATTTCACATACATGGAATCATC
Source organism: Papaver californicum (assembly GCA_023531435.1). NCBI lineage: Eukaryota > Viridiplantae > Streptophyta > Magnoliopsida > Ranunculales > Papaveraceae > Papaver > Papaver californicum. Next base: position 335,816 of record JAJJMC010030610.1, read on the forward strand.
TTTATCAGTAAGAAATCTCCAAACCATCTTTGTGACTAAAGCTTTGTTCATAAAACCCATATCTCTGATACCCATTCATCCGTCTTATTTTGCTTTATAAACCTTCCTCCAATTTATGAGATGTATTTTCTTAGTGAATGTATCATGGCCCCACCAGAATAATCTTTGAATTCTTGTCATTCTATCAATGACTCCTGAAGGTAATATATCGAGTCTCATGGAATAAACAGGTAAATCAGAAAGAACTGACTTGGAGAGGACAGTTCTACCAGGTGTGTTTAAATAATGGCATCTCCACCCTAGTAATTTAGACTAAAATTTTTCCACGAGGGAAGTATAAGTATCAACTTTGTAATCAGGCTTCAAAGGATATATACCCAAATATTTTTCGTCTTTTTACATTTCCTTAAATCCTAGCTTGTTGATTGACTAATTTCTGTTATCACTGCTACAACCCTTACTGAAATAAATGGAAGATTTGGCATAGTTGATTATTTGGCCTGAAAAAGAAGTATAACTATCTAGAACCATCTTCAACTGATCAATAATCTTTTTTGAATTCTTTCTAAAGATAAATAAATTATCGGCATACATCAAATGACTAATTGAGGGATCATATAATTGGCCTTGAACCCAGAATATAGAACTATTGCTTCTGATTTCTCCATCAACATAGATAAACCTTGTGAGCAAGTAATAAAAAAATATAGAGGACAACCTTGTCTTAAGCCTCTACCACCTTTGAAATTTCCATGGGGAGAACCATTAGGAAGAATAGAAAAAGAAGAAGAACACATACATTCCATAATCAAATATAATATATGACCTTGTGTTTTAGGGTAAAAACAAATGTACTGCAAAGTGGTACTTTCAAGTAGGTTCGAGAGATCAAGCTCGAACAGGACGAGCCTAAACCAAGAAATGGACGTTCACGTTCTGCTTCGATTACAAAGATGGAAAGGATTTGGATAGGTCTTAGGGGAGGGAAGAAAAGAAGGTTGAGAAATATCAGTAGTATCTGAAGAATAATGGATTCTCCGTAGAAGAGTCGCTAATTCTGTGAGTTTTTGGCGTCTTCAGAATGATTGTTTTTGTTGTGTGTTTCTGTCTTGTTTCAAATAGATGAGAATCATCTTTTTTATAGTTTGAAGAGGACACACTGATATTCTCATAAGTCGTGGAAGTTAGGGAGAGATGAATAAATGATGATCGTGGAGATTTTAGTGGGCGGTTACAGAGCAGTTGAGAGGATGAAGAGTACTGGTCAGACATGTCTTCCCTACTTTTCGGGAACCGCCCCACTTCTTGTACCTTCTTATTCGTGGGAGTTGTGTCACCACCCACGATGTCGTAAAACGCCAGACCAATACCCCAATGAGAATCCCCCCATGTTGTATTTGATATCTCGTGGTTTTGATTAAGTCAAGTCAAGTCAAATGACTTGCTAAGTCAGTGAGGTAAGTTGTACGACTCACTTGATCGATAACCAGACTGATTAATGTTGAGTCTGGGAATTTTAGTGATCATGTACTTATTTAAAAGTAACATGGCATATTTATTAGTTTATAAATGATTTATCATAAGTCTGAGAGGCCTTTGAGGCCAAATGTTGTAGAGGAATCCTCAAGCAAGAAAAACCTTCTGATATTCATAGAAGACTCAATATAGGACATATATTGAGAGGAAAGGCATATTTCAGAGGAAAGTAGCTAGAAAATCCAACACTAGCTACCTAGCGCAAATAAGAAGGTGCTAACTTTCTTAACATAAAAGGCTAGTGTGCTAACATCTCAGAAATAAGACCACCATGCATAACTTTTAGTAAATATTAATTGTACTAGGCTTAAAATCTAGCACCAAGAAGGTTTGAAGTTAGCACTTCAATTGTATCATTAGCACTGAGGTTTTATCACATATATATTTGTAGCTAAGTCGCTAAGTATGACTAAGGATTTTTATTAGCCTTAGAAGCACATTGGGTTTTGCTAGAAATGCATTGGAGCTAGGTCAAAGGGGCTAGTGCCAGGGAGTTATCCATCAAAGGAAACAATGGCGCTATCCATAGCCATGGGCGTTAGAGCAAGGGATTAGCCACAAAGGTTAGCGCAAAGGCCATTTGCCATGAGCGTTAGCCATCAAGGACGGTAAGTGCATTGTCCAAAGAGTTATCCGCAAGGGAATTGGCCAAGGGGTTGGAAACAAGGGAATCAAAGGCGTTGACCGAGGAGTTAGTCGCAAGGGCGTTAGCCAAGGAGTTAGCCACTAAGGGCGTTAGCCGAGGAGTTAGTCAAGCGTGGAAAAAGCGTTATCCATAGCCGTGGGTTGGACAAGGAGTTTGGCCATCAAAGGCGTTGGTCGAGAGGTTATCCAAGCACGTTGGCCTCCAAGGCCTTTAGCGCAAGGGTGCTAGATAAGCCCATTAGCGCAAGGGCACTAGCTTTTGTTGCTAAAAATTAGGGTTAGCACTTTGGTTCTAAGGTTGAGGTGCTAAGTTGACCATACGTGGGCTAAGGCCTTATTAGGATAAAATGTACTAGCTAAGACCATTTTTGGTTAATTAGCACCTCTCGGGTGCTAGAGTTTAGCACCAGGAAAGTTAGCACCTTTAGCGATATTGTGGCCAACTAGTGCCAATGCGATGCTAAGCCGAATGACTAGTACTATCTTGGCGTTAATATGGGGAAAGGCTAGGGTTAGCCTAAATAAGAGATTCAATACATGCTTCTCGATTGTGGCGCATCAGAGAGAGAGAGTGTGGCGCATTATTTGTGGCTTATTTTTAAGCAAAGCGCTAGAGTAGCATATTTAAGCTCATAAGAGCAATTGGAAGTGCATTCGTTGCGAATGAGTCGTTAAGTTATTATGTATTTCAGGGTTTAAGCATTAGCTATTCCTGAGTTTAATAGATATTGCTAGAACATCAATTCTCGTTCGATGCAATTTCAAGGAATCCAGCCGTGGAATTTATACGACTTGAGACTAGTTCGATATAGCATGGATATTATGAGTATTGAAAAGGATGCAAGGCAAGTTTAAAATATTTAGGTGGAATCTGTGTTCTCAATTCACTTGTGGAATATAGATAGTAACTTAGTATTATATATTAAACATATGCATGTAAATAAGCATATATATATATATATATATTATTGTCGCTTAGTAGAGGGTAATTTTATAATTCTAGCCCTTGTCAAAAACTCACCAACTACATTAAGTCCCCTGCTTAGTGAGGAACAATAATGATGCACAATAAGCACTAGTTGGTGACATTATGCTTTTAATAACTGTATATGCATAATATATTTAAGAGTAGAGAAAGATGTACTTAGCTTTTGGATTTTGACTTTGATCTGTTCCTTTATTTCGTGTCTGAATTGTCTCGGTTGTTGCTTGACAGGTTTGGAACCGGGTACAATATGTAAATAGTGAGTAACCAGCTTGCCATCGAGACCCGACATATCTTCATAAGTCCAGGCAAACACATCTTGATAATCCCTAAGGAGTTGTACGAGTCTCGTCCGTTCCTCCATTGACAGGGTGGTGTTGATGGAAATGGGTCTAGGAGCTTCTTCTGTTTCGGTGTTGATTGTCTCAAGGGGGTCCGTAGTGGAATCAGTACCATCTTGTAGATGTCGTGGAGCATCTGGAATTTCATCTCGGCCGGATTCTGTGCTATGGTTGCGTTCTGGGCGGGGAGACCCTCCACTAATCTGCCATATTAATTGCTAACATTTATGGTGAAGATAAACAATTCTTCCTTCGGTGTTGTAACTTGTTACGAAATTATGTTCTCTTTTACCATTAACGTGGCACGACATATCGATATTTATTAGAAAATCGTGAGTAAAACCAGTAGAAAGATTCATTTCAGATTTTTTTTCAATTTCCTCGGTTACTGACAGCTCCTTATCAGACTCTTCGAAGGTTGTCAAGCACATCGGTTTTTGATCCGGACAATTCGATACTGCAAACAGGAGCATAAGGAGAGGAAGACGTTGGAATTCAAATTATTTTCTCATTTAACACGGTCTTCATACATTGGTGATAAGTCGACGAGACGAACTTGTTTTCATGAAGCCATGGTCTTCCCAGTATCATGTGATACTCAGGATCTTTCTCAATGACATGAAATTCACCTTTGATCCAATAGGTCCCACCTTGAGTCATAAGAAGACGTGTTCGTAAGTACTGGTGTGATTTCCTTTGAAGTTTCGATAAGTGCATAAGTTCGCATAAGTCTTCCACCAGGCGGTTTGCTTCTTGATTCACTGGCTTCCCACAAGTGGTGAAACTCCTAGGGTGGTATTGAAGGGGAACATCAGTTTGATCAGGGGTCTCCATCCCCAAGGACGGTAAGTCTTCTCTAAAAACAACACTGTGCTCTAATTCTTCTGTTTGCCAATGAAAGAAATTGATGATGAAATTTTGTGAATCTTCTAGCCTTGTCGGAGCTCTTAACATAAGTTCCTGTCTCCGCTCGAGCTCATCCATTGTGAGTGGTGTGGGATCTAAAACATTCCTAATCTCCCTCATATTGTTGGAGCGAAGGTTATCAAATGTGTCGTTGATATATTAGACAGAGCACCATTGGGAAAGTCGACATTGGTGCTAGAAGGGTTGGGATCGGTGATGGTGAGATCTAGTCTGAGACCGACCATTTTGAATAACTAAAAATTGACTTTTATAATCGATAGGTTGATCTCCCACTATGCTCGCCAATTATTTTAGGGTAAAAAAAAATGTACTACAAAGTGGTACTTTCAAGTAGGTTCGAGAGATCAAGATCGAACAGGACGAGCCTCAACCAAGATGGAAAGGATTTGGGTAGGTGTAACACCCGTAATTTTCGCATGGCGCTTACTCATGGATGCGTCATGGCCTGGGTTGAAGCTTCATCCTAAGCTTATAAAGCTTACCCAGATATGCATTGGGGTGTGGATGCCTTGACCTTGAATTATAGTGTTAAGGCCCTATTACGCGTGATGCGTATCCGAGGAGCATCATAGTGCAAATGCACTATTATGCCGTGATGCATGATTCAATGCATCACTGATCCAAACTAGCGTAAGTGAGAGCATCATAGTGCTAAGGCCCTATTATGCCGTGATGTATGATTCAATGCATCACCGAGCCAATGTCGTTATTCGATGAACGCATCATAGTGCTAAGGCACTATTATGCCGTGATGCATTATTAATTGCATCGCCGAGCCAATGTCGCTATTCGATGAACGCATTGTAGTGCTAAGGCACTATTATGCCGTGATGCATGATTTAATGCATTACCGAGCCAATGTCGCTATTAAATGAACGCATCATAGTGCTAAGGCACTATTATGCCGTGATGCATTATTCAATGCATTACCGAGCCAATGCCGTGATGCATGATTCAATGCATCACCGAGACAATGTCGCTATTCGATGAACGCATCGTAGTGCTAAGGCACTATTATGCCGTGATGCATTATGGAGAATGCATCACCGAGCCAAGAATGCATCACCGTGATGCATCAGCGTGCTTAACTGTAGCTTGCTCGAGAATGTTTCGAGTGGCTTTGGCAAGAAATCTTCATTTTCGTCCTTGCAGTCGATGGATGACATCTACCTTTCAAATATTTATTTGTGGAAATGCAAATAAAACATATATAGGGAGGGAGCTTTGCTTGAATGTTCATGAGCGGTATTGCACATATAAATGCGATGTAGCCTATACGATGGAGCATACTTGATGCTCATCAGCGTGTTCAACTGTAGCTTACCCGAGAATGCTTCGCTTTGCATTGGCAAGAAATCTTCATTTAAGGCCTTGCAGTCGATGGATGACCCCTACCTTTCAAATATTTGTTTGTAGAAATGCGAATAAAACATATATAGGGAGGGAGTTTTGTTGGAATATGCATGAGCGGTAATGCACATATAGATATGCGAAGTGGCCAATACGTTGGAGCATACTTGATGCATAAGCATCAATATTCCTGTAGCTCAATCGATGAAGCTTGAATGTGCATGAGGGGTAATGCAATGTAACACCCGCAGTTTTTGCATGAAGCTTACTCAAGGATGCGTCATGGCCTGGGTTGAAGCTTCGTCCTAAGCTTATAAAGATTACCCAGATATGCATTTGGGTTGTGGATGCCTTGACGTTGAATTTTAGTGTTAAGGCCCTATTACGCGTGATGCGTATTCGTAGAGGCATGATAGTGCAAAGGCACCATCACACCGAGTCGAAGTTGCGAAAGTTGGAGCATCATAGTGCTAAGGAACTATTATGCCGTGATACATCACTGAGCCAAAGTTGCATAAGTGAGAGCATCATATTGCTAAGGCACTATTATGCCTGATACATAATCTAATGCATCACCGAGCCGAAGTTGCTGAAGTTGGAGCATCATAGTGCAAATGCACTATATGCCGTGATGCATGATCCAATGCATCACTAAGCCGAAGTTGCATAAGTTGGAGCATCATAGTGCTAAGGCACTATTATACCGTGATGCATAATGCAATGCATCACCGACCCAATGTCGCTATTCGATGAATGCATCATAGTGCTAAGGCACTATTATGCGGTGATGCATAATACAATGCATCACCGAGCCAAGAATACATCACTGGGACGCATTAGTGTGTTTATTCGCAACGGCTTTGGCAAGAAATCTTCATTTCGTCCTTGCAGTCAATGGATGACCTCTACCTTTTTAATATTTATTTATAGAAATGCGAATAGAACATATATAGGGAAGGGACATTTGATGAATGTGCTTGAGCGGTAATGCATATTTAAATGCGATGTAGCCTATACGTTGGAGCATACTTGATGCATAATCATTAATATGCTTGTAGCTTAACCGATGAAGCTTGAATGTGCATGAGGGGTAATGCACATGTAGATATGCGAAGTAGCCTATACTTTGGAACATACTTGATGCATAAGCATCAATATGCTTGTAGCTAAACCGATGAAGCTTAAATGTGCATGAGTGGTAATGCACATCTAGTTATGCGATGTAGCCTATATGTTGGAGAATACTTGATGCGTGAGCATCAATATGTTGTAGCTTAACCGAGAATGTTTCGATTTGGCTTTGGCAAGAAATCTTCATTTCGGCCTTGCAGTCGATGAATGACCCTTACCTTTCTAATATTTGTTTGTGGAAATACGAATATAACATATATAGGGATGGAGATTTGCTTGAATGTGCATGAGCGGTAATGCACATGTAAACGCGATGTGGCCTATACGGACTATGATTGGCCTTTGGCCTTGCAACGAAGTGGGAATCGATGTTTACTTTGTGATAGTTATGCACAAGCTAGTGCATACCTTGCGAAAGTCCTTCAGCCTATATGGACTAGGCTTTGCTTGTCCTTTGGCCTTGCAATGAAGTTGGAATCGGTGTTGGATTTGCCTTAATAGGCTTAAGTTGCTTGTCCCTTTCGAATTGACCCTTTGATGAACTACGGTCATGCTTGATCCCATCAAGGTACGGGTTGGGTACGTAGGCAGCCGCAATGCAATGCATTGAGGTACAGCACCTTGTCTCTCATATCATCTAAATTTGGAGATGATTGTGAAATTATTGTAACTCATATCATCTAGCTCGGCAATGCTAAGCAAGAGATGATTGTTGCCACACTTGATGAGGTAGTTGCAATTCCATTTGATGGATTGTTCATACTTCCTTGGAACAGTCGTTGCATGGAATGGCATGTGCCTGGATGTTGCACCCTTGGTAGGAACAAGATAAGTGCAATGCTCCAGCGCATGGTCGAAGCTTTACTGATAAAGCGAAAGCTTAAGCTTGAAATAACCTAGGTGTTGGTCCAAGGCATGAGTTAGGCCTGGACAATGATTGGAATTATGAGATGCTTGCAAAAGGCATCCTCATTAGTTTGTATAACCTTCAACCCTTAGTATAATGAGGGTAAGTTGGAATGGTATGCTAGTCAAATGCATTCACCATGGGCCATAATGGCCTTGATCCCTTTGCAGGTCAAGGGTGAGTTGGAACGATAGGGAGACTACGGTCTGAGTACCATGCTTGCAAAGCATGTTTGAATGGGCGAATACACCTGGAATGGTATAAACGTAGCTTGAACGGTGTGGGAACTACGTTCAAGTAAAATGCTTACAAGGCATGTTTGGAAAGCAAAAATTTACCTGCACTTTCCAGCAAGAAATTAGGCTTAAGGTCGGGTTGCGCTCCTTTAAATCACACATTGGGGAGTTTTGGCCCAGCGCTTCGCTGCGCGCTGGGAGGGGGAATTTTCCGGTCCGTGATAGCACATGTAGATATGCGAAGTAGCATATACGTTGGAGCATACTTGATGCATAAGCATCAATATGCTGGTAGCTTAGCCGATGAAGCTCGAATTATGCGAAAGTATCTTTCTATCGTGCTACGTACTTGAGAAAGCATATTTACATAATAAATTGCGATAGTTATGCACAAGCTAGTGCATACCTTGCGAATGCCCTTTGGCCTACACGTACTAGGCTTTGCGTGGCCTTTGGCTTTGCGATGAAGTTGGAATCGAAGTTGGCTTTGCCTTAATAGGCTTAAGTTGCTTGTCCCTTTTAAATTGACCCTTTGATGAACTACGGTCGTGCTTGATCCCATCAAGGTACGGGTTGGGTACGTAGGCAGCCGCAATGCAATGCATTGAGGTGCAGCACCTTGTCGCTCATATCATCTAATTTGGGAGATGATTGCGACATTATGGTAACTCATATCATCTGGCTCGGCAACGTTAAGCAAAAGATGATTGTTCCCACACTTGATGGGGTAGTTGTAATTCCATTGGATGGATTGTTCATACTTCCTTGGAACCATCGCGACATGGAATGGCATGTGCCTGGATGTTGCACCCTTGGAAAGAACAAGATAAGTGCAGGCTCCAGTGCATGGTCGAAACAGAATTGATGAAGCGAAATCTTAGTCTTGAAATAGCCTAGGTGTTGGTCCAAAGCATGAGTTAGGCCTGGAAAATGATCGAAATTATGTGATGCTTGCCAAAGGCATCCCCATTAGCTTGTATAGACTTCAACCCTTGGTATAATGAGGGTAAGTTGGAATGGCTAGTCAAAAGCATTCACCATGGGTTTTAATGGCCTTGCTCCCTTTGTAGGTTTAGGGTGTGTTGGAACGATATGGAGACTACGGTCTGAGTACCATGCTTGCAAAGCATGTTTGGACGGCAAATATACCTGGAACGGTATAAACGTTGCTTGAATGATATGGGAACTACGTTTCGAGTATAATGCATACAAGGCATGCTTGGAAAGCAAAAATTTACCTGCACTTTCCAGCGAGAAGTTAAGCTTTAAGGTCCGATCACTCTCTTTTAAATCACGCATCGGGAAGTTCTGGCCTGCCCAGCGCAACGCGCCGAAGACGGAATTTTTCGGTCTGTAACAAATGGTTTCAGAGCAAGTTCCGAGAAAAACACTAGGGACTGTGAGTTTTGGACTCGTCAGTGAGCGTTTTGTATTATGACTACAAAATATTCCTGTAAAGGAAATGGAAAAGTTGGAAGAGTAGGCCATTTGATGTGAAAAAATAGAATGGATAAATATGGCCAAGTGCCTATACAAAAGAAATACTAACTCACTAGTTACTGAGCTAAGATTTGGACGCGCTCGAGTGCACTGTGAGTTTGCAAGGAAACCCATTTAGAACGGTGGCTGGTATCCGACTCCCCTTGGCACGGGACGGATCATCCCCACCCGTCGCCGGAACGGTGTGCGTTGTCAGGTTGGTTAACACCCATTTACGAGTGGAAGATCGTCCGGGACAATGGCTTGCACCCGACTGCACTAGCATTAGAGTTTGGTCCTCACAGTACTACGCTAGAAAGTATTTATAAACCGCGATGACCCTTTTCAACCTACGTGAATTTTGGGAACTCTTAAGTGTATGGTATGAGACGTCCACTTAAGATCTCGTGTTGAGTAAATTCTTTTGTATTATTGAGCATGTGGTATGGGACGCATGCTTAGGGATCCAATTTGAATTTTCTCTCGATAGAGTTATAAAATCTTTGTTGATCCTCGAGCATGCGGAATGGGACGTATGTTCGGAAGGTCTCAATCGGCATTTATGGCAATTGTAGGCCCTATAAGGATTCTGGGATATGCCGAATGGGACGCATATTCAGAAGGTTCTAGTTTTTCCTCATAAACAAACATTGGACCCTTGAAAGATTTTTTGCATCATGGAATGTGACATATGCATAGGAAACTTAATCGATGAAGCTTGTCCACAATAGTTTTTGAGTTAAATTTCGGGACGAATTTTTTTGAAGGTGGTAAGAATGTAACACCCGTAATTTTCGCATGGCGCTTACTCATGGACGCATCATGGCCTGGGTTGAAGCTTCATCCTAAGCTTATAAATCTTACCCAGATATGCATTGGGGTGTGGATGCCTTGACCTTGAATTATAGTGTTAAGGCCCTATTACGCGTGATACGTATCCGAGGAGCATCATAGTGAAAATGCACTATTATGCCGTGATGCATGATTCAATGCATCACCGAGCCAAAGTTGCGTAAGTGAGAACATCATAGTGCAAAGGTGATATTATGACGTGATGCATGACCCAATGCATCACCGAGCCGAAGTTGCGTGAGTGAGAGCATCATAGTGCTAAGGCACTATTATGCCGTGATGCATGATTCAATACATCACCGAGCCAATATCGTTATTCGATGAACGCATCAATAGTGCTAAGGCATTATTATGCCATGATGCATTATTCAATGCACCACCGAGTCAATGTCGCTATTCAAGGAACACATCATAGTGCTAAGGCACTATTATGCCGTGAGGAATGATTCAATGCATCACCGAGCCAATGTCATTATTCGATGAACGCATCATAGTACTAAGGCACTATTATGCCGTGATGCATTATTCAATGCATCACCGAGCCAATGTCGCTATTCGATGAACGCATCATAGTGCTAAGGCACTATTATGCCGTGATTCATGATTCAGTGCGTCACCGAGCCAATGTCGCTATTCGATGAACGCATCGTAGTGCTAAGGCACTATTATGCCGTGATGCATCATGGAGAATGCATCACCGAGCCAAGAATGCATCACCGTGCTTAACTGTAGCTTGCCCGAGAATGTTTCGATTGGCTTTGGCAAGAAATCTTCATTTTCGTCCTTGCAGTCGATGGATGACATCTACCTTTCAAATATTTATTTGTGGAAATGCAAATAAAACATATATAGGGAAGGAGCTTTGCTTGAATGTGCATGAACAGTATTGCACATATAAATGCGATGTAGCCTATACGATGGAACATACTTGATGCCCATCAACGTGTTCAACTATAGCTTACCCGAGAATGCTTCGCTTGGCTTTGGCAAGAAATCTTCAGTTGCGGCCTTGCAGTCGATAGATGACCCCTACCTTTCAAATATTTGTTTGTAGAAATGCGAACAAAACATATATAGGGAGGGAGTTTTCTTGGAATGTGCATGAGCGGTAATCCACTTATAGATATGCGAAGTGGCCAATTCGTTGGAGCATACTTGATGCATAAGCATCAATATGATTGTAGCTTAATTGATGAAGCTTTAATGTGCATGAGGGGTAATGTACATGTAGATATGCGAAGTAGCCTATACGTTGGATCATACTTGATGCATAAGCATCAATATGCTGGTAGCTTAGCCGATGAAGCTCGAATTATGCGAAAGCACCTTTTGATCGTGCTACGTACTTAAGAATGCATATTTGCATAATAAATAGTGATAGTTATTGTAACACCCGCAATTTTCGCATGAAGCTTACTCAAGGACGCGTCATGGCCTGGGTTGAAGCTTCATCCTAAGTTTATAAAGCTTACTCAGATATGTGTTAGGGTGCGGATGCCTTGACCTCGAATCTTAGTGTTAAGGCCCTATTACGCGTGATGCATATTCGAGGAGTATCATAGTGCTCAGGCACTATTATGCCTAATGCATGATCCAATATATCACCGAGCCAAAGTTGCGAAAGTTGGAGTATCATAGTGCTAAGGCACTATTATGCCGTGATGCATGATCCAATGCATCACCGAGCCAAAGTTGCGAAAGTTGGAGCATCGTAGTGCTAAGGCACTACTATGCGGACTAGGCTTTTCTTGGCCTTTGGACTTGCAATGAAGTTGGAATCGAAGTTGGCTTTGCCTTAATAGGCTTAAGTTGCTTGTCCCTGTCGAATAGATCCTTTGATGAACTATGGTCATGCTTGATCCCATCAAGGTACGGGTTGGGTACGTAGGCAGACGCAATCCAATGCATTGAGGTGCAGCACCTTGTCGCTCATATCATCTAATTTGGGAGATGATTGCGACATCATGGTAACTCATATCATCTGGCTCGGCAATGCTAAGCAAGAGATGATTGTTGCCACACTTGATGAGGTAGTTGCATTTCCCTTTGATGGATTGTTCATACTTCCTTGGAACCATCATGGTATGGAATGGCATGTGCCATGACGTTGCACCCTTGGCAAGAACAAGATTGAGTGCAGGATCCAACGCATGGTCGAATTAGAATTGAAGAAGCGAAAGCTTAGGTGTTGGTCCAAGGCATGAGTTAGGCCTGGAAAATGATCGAAATCATGTGATGCTTGCCAAATGCATCCCCGTTAGCTTGTATAGCCTTCAACCCTTGGTATAATGAGGGTAAGTTGGAATGGTATGCTAGTCAAAGGCATTCACCATGGGCTTTAATGGCCTTGCACCCTTTGTAGGTCAAGGGTGTGTTGGAACGATATGGAGACTACGGTTTGAGTACCATGCTTGCAAAGCATGTTTGAAAAGGTAAATATGCCTGGAACGGTATAAACGTAGCTTGAATGATATGGAAACTATGTTTCGAGTATAATCATCACAAGGTAGGCTTGGAAAGCAAAAGTTTACCTGCACTTTCCAGCGAGAAGTTAGGCTTCAGAGTCAGGTTACACTCTTTCGAATCACGGATTCGGGGAGTTCAGGCCTGCCCAGCGCAGCGTGCCGGAGGAGGAATTTTCCGGTCTGTGGGAGTTATGCACAAGCTAGTGCATACCTTGCGAAAGCCCTTTGGCCTACAGGGACTAGGCTTTGCTTGGCTTTTGGCTTTGCGATGAAGTTGAAATCGAAGTTGGCTTTCCCTTGATAGGCTTAAGTTGCTTGTCCCTTTTAAATAGACTCTTTGATGAACTACGGTTACTTGATTCCATCAAGGTACGGGTTGGGTACGTAGGCAGCCGCAATGAAATGCATTGAGGTGCATCACCTTGTCGCTCATATCATCTAATTTGGGAGATGATTGCGATATTATGATAACTCATATAATCTGGCTCCGCAACACTAAGCAAGAGATGATTGTTGCCACACTTGATGGGGTAGTTGCAATTTCATTTGATGGATTGTTCATACTTCCTTGGAACCGTCACAGCATGGAATGCCATGTGCCTGGATGTTGCACCCTAGGCAAGAACAAGATAAGTGCAGGCTCCAGCGCATGGTCGAAGCAGAATTGATGAAGCAAAAGCTTAGGCTTGAAATAACCTAGGTATTGGTCCAAGGCATGAGTTAGGCCTGGATAATGATCGAAATTATGTGATGCTTGCCAAAGGCATCCCCGTTAGCTTGTATAGCCTTCAACCCTTGGTATAATGAGGGTAAGTTGGAATGGTAAGCTAGTCAAAAGCATTCACCATGGGCTTTAATTGCCTTGCACCCTTTGTAGGTCAAGGGTGTGTTGGAATGATATGGAGACTACGATTGAGTACCATGCTTGCAAAGCATGTTTGGAAAGGCAATTATGCCTGGAACGGCGTAAACGTAGCTTGAAGGATGTGGGAACTACGTTTCGAGTATAATGCTTATAAGGCATGCTTGGAAAGAAAAAATTTACCTGCACTTTCCAACGAGAAATTAAGCTTTAAGGTTCAGTCACTCTCTTTTAAATCACGCATCGGGGAGTTTTTGCATTCCCAGCGCAATGCGCCGAAGGCGGAATTTTCTGGTCCGTGACAGTTGTGTCACCACCCACGATGTCATAGACTGCCAGACCAATACCCCAATAAGAATCCCCTATGTTGTATTTGATATCTTGTGGTTTTGATTAAGTCAAGTCAAGTCAAATGACTTGCTAAGTCAGTGAGGTAATTTTTACGACTCACTTGATCGATAACCAGACTGATTAATGTTGATTCTGGGATTTTAGTGATCAAGTACTTGTTTGAAGGTAACATGGCATATTTATTAGTTTATAAATGATTTATCCTAAGTCTGAGAGGCCTTTGAGGCCAAATGTTGTAGAGGGTTCCTTAAGCAAGAAAACCTGCTGAAATTCATCGAAGACTCAATGTAGGACATATATTAAGAGGAAAGGCATATTTCAGAGAAAAGTAGCTAGCAAAGACAACACTATCTACCTAACGCAAATAAGAAGGTGCTAACTTTCATAACATAAAAGGCTAGTGTGCTAACATCTCAGAAATAAGACCAACATGCATAACTTTTATTAAATACTAATTTAACTACTGCTCGGAAGCTAGCACTAAGAAGGCTTGAAGTTAGCACTTCAATTGTATAGTTAGTACTGAGGTTTTATCATAAATATATTTGTAGCTAAGTCGCTAAGTATGTCTAAGGATGTATTAGCCCTAGAATCACATTGGGTTTTGCTAGAAGTGCATTGGAGCTAGGGAAAGGGTGTTAATACCAGGGGAATTATCTATCAAGGGAAACCAGGGTGCTAGCTATATCCATGGGCATTTGCGCAAGGGATTAGCCACAAGGGTTGGCACAAAGGCTATTAGCCATGAGCGTTGGTGTCATGGACCGGAAAATCCCGCCTCTCGCGCGCTGCGTGACGCAGGCCAGAACTCCCTGAATCCGTGATTTTAAAGTGTGGAACCCGACTCTAAAGCCTAACTTCTCGCTGGAAAGTGCAGGTAAATTTTTTGCTTTCCAAGCATGCCTTATAAGCATTATACTCGAAACGTAGTTCCCACATCCTTCAATCTACGTTTACACCGTTCCAGGCATAATTGCCTTTCCAAACATGCTTTGCAAGCATGGTACTCAATCGTAGTCTCCATATCGTTCCAACACACCCTTGACCTACAAAGGGTGCAAGGCAATTAAAGCCCATGGTGAATGTTTTTGACTAGCATACCATTCCAACTTACCCTCATTATACCAAGGGTTGAAGGCTATACAAGCTAACGGGGATGCCTTTGGCAAGCATCGCATAATTTCGATCATTGTCCAGGCCTAACTCATGCCTTGGACCAACACCTAGGTTATTTCAAGCCTAAGCTTTTGCTTCATCAATTTTACTTCGACCATGCGCTGGAGCCTGCACTTACCTTGTTCTTGCCAAGGGTGCAACATCCAGGCACATGCCATTCCATGCAACGAGTGTTCCAAGGAAGTATGAACAATCCATCAAATGGAATTGCAACTTCCCCATCAAGTGTGGCAACAATCATCTCTTTCTTAGCATTGCCGAGCCAGATGATATAAGTTACTCAAGTGTCGCAATCATCTCCCAAATTAGATGATATGAGCGACAAGGTGCTACACCTCAATGCGTTGCATTGCGGCTGCCTACGTACTGATGTGATTTTATATAGTGGTAAAAAGAGGTTCGATTCTCGAACTTGTGAAGGTGATGATTTTAGAAAATAATGATTTAAACTAATTCTAGAAAATTCCAGAAGTAAGAAAAAGACTAAATAACCTAAAGATGATTTTTGAATAATTTTAAGAATACCAGGAATCAGGAATCAGGTAATTCTAACAACCTATGTGATTAATCAGATAATTCTTTTTAAATTAATTGAAGCCCAAATAATTGCCAAAATTGGTTTTGTTATGCTAACAAACAGAGGTAAATCACAAGCATGGACTATCAAAATTAATTAACTAAGCATAATCCATCAAGCAAAAGCACAACTGTTGAAAGAAAACCGTTTTTACTATTCAAAACTATGCAATTTTAATGATAAAAGAATTATAAATAATTATTAGAAAATAATTAAATCACATAAAATTGAGAAAATTACCTTATCCATCATCCTAGTAAATAGACTTAGCTCATGGTGAAGAAAACTTGCTCAAAAGTTGATTTCATTGCTCAAAATATTGATTACAAGGTTGAATAACGCTGTAACAGCTGATTTGATACGCTTATAAGCGTTACAGGAGAGGGTTCAGCTGTTACAGAAGAGTTTAAGCAACAAATGGTTTGAAGCAATAGACGACAGGAAAATTCAAATCAGCAACACATATAAATGTTACTGAGTCTTCTTATCCGGCAGTGATGGATGAAGAACAGCCGGCCGGTGCAGCAGCAGCTCGTCGGCGGTGACGGAATAGTGACCGGAATTCTCTAAAATCTTCTCTAAGCTTTTTGTACTCGATTCTCTTGGCTTCTCTTGGTATTTATAGATAGTAGAAACCCTAGAGAGAGTTCTAAACCAAATAGAACTCTCTAGAATAGCCCACAAATCCCAATCCTAATCGAAACCAAATTCCGGCCATGTTCATGATTTTTCAACTGATTTCACGGGATCTTTTTGCTGTTTCTCGATTGTTCTAACTTGTGTGGGATATCTACTAACATTTGGAACAATCTGGAAGCGAAAGAAACCAGATTTCCCGTTGATTTTGTGTTGCCAGTGAAGAACAGTTGAGCCCGATGAGTTGACCCGGTGACTCGGCCCGATCCAGCTCGCTGGGTTGACTCGCTGGGTTGACCCGCTGGGTTGACCCGCTGGGTTGACCCGATCCAGGGGTGCCCCAATCCAAAGTGTGGGTGCTTTGATCCATTTTACCGGGTGCCTTGAACACTTTTTGAGCCAATTTTTCCACATTTATTCTTCTAATGTACCTACAAAAGCATAAAAACACGTAATAGACACACAATCGAATACTAACTCACTAGAAATTAAGGTGCAATTTAGACACTAAAATGTGTCTATCACGTACCCAACCCGTACGTTGATGGGATCAAGCATGACCGTAGTTCATCAAAAGGTCAATTCGAAAGGGACAAGCAACTTAATCCTATTAAGGCAAAGCCAATACCGATTCCAACTTCGTTGCAAGGCCAAGCAAGGCCTAGTCTGCATAGGTTGAAGGACTCCCGCAAGGTATGCACTAGCTTGTGCATAACTATCGCAAAGTAAATATCGATTCCAACTTCGTTGCAAGGCCAAAGGACAAGCATGGTCCGTAAAGGGCCACATCGCGTTTACATGTGCATAACCGCTCATGCACATTCAAGCAAACCTCCCTCCTTATATGTGTTATATTCGCATTTCAACAAAAAAATATAAGAAAGATAGAGGTCATCCATCGACTGCAAGGCCGAAATGAAGATTTCTTGCCAAAGCCAATCGAAACATTCTCGGTTAAGCTACAACATATTAATGCTCACGCATCAAGTATGCTCCTATGTATAGGCTACATCGCATAGCTAGATATTTATTACTGCTCATGCACTTTCAACCAACACTTCCTCCCTATATATGTTCTATTTGCATTTCTACAAATAAAAATAAGAAAGGTAGAGGTCATCCATCGACTGTAAGACCGAAATGAAGATTTCTTGCCAAAGCCAATCGAAACATTCTCGGTTAAGCTACATCATATTGATGCTCATGCATCAAGTATGCTCCAACGTATAGGCTACTTCGCATATCTACATGTGCATTACCGTTCATGCACATTCAAGCTTCATCGGTTAAGCTACAAGCATATTGATGCTTATGCATCAAGTATGCTCCAACGTAAATGTTACTTCGCATATCTACATGTGCATTTTCGCTCATGCACATTCAAGCTTCATCGGTTAAGCTACAAGCATATTGACGCTTATGCATCAAGTATGCTCCAATGTATAGGCTACATCGCATTTAAATGCGCATTACCGATCAAGCACATTCATCCAACATCCCCTCCCTATATATGTTATATTCGCATTTGTACAAATAAATATTAGAAAGGTAGAGGACATCCATCGACTGCAAGGCCGAAATGAAGATTTCTTGCTAAAGGCGTTCCGAATAAACACGTTGATGCATCACGGTGATGCATTCTTGGCTCGGTGATGCATTGCATTATGCATCACGGCATAATAGTGCCTTAGCACTATGATGCGTTCATCGAATAGGGAAATTATCTCGGTAATGCATTCAATAATGCATCACGGCATATAGTGCCTTAGCACTATAATGTGTTCATTGAATAACGACATTGTCTCGGTGATGCATTGCATTACGTATCACGGTATAATAATGCCTTAGCACTATGATGAGTTCATCGAATAGCTAGGTTGGCTCGATGATGCATTGCATTATGCATCACAGTATAATAGTGCCTTAGCACTATGATGCTCCAACTTTCGCAACTTTGGCTCGGTGATGCATTGGATCATGCATCATGGCATAATACTGCCTTAGCACTATGATGCTCCAAATTTCGCAAGTTTGGATCGGTGATGCATTGGATCATGCATCACGGCATAATAGTTCCTTAGCACTACGATGCTCCTTGAATACGCATCACGCGTAATAGAGCCTTAACACTATAATTCGAGGTCAAGGCATCCGCACCTTAAATGCTTATCTGGGTAAGCTTTATAAGCTTAGGATGAAGCTTCAACCCAGGCCATGACGCGTCCTTGAGTAAGCTTCATGCAAAAATTACGGGTGTTACATTCTTACCACCTTCAAAGAATTTCGTCCTCGAAATTTAACTCAAAACTATTGTTGACAAACTTCATCGATTAAGGTTTCTTATGCACATGTCCCATTCCATGATGCACAGAAATCTCGCAAGGGTCCAATGTTTGTTAATGAGCACAAATTAGAACCTTCTGAATATGCGTCCCATACCGCATCCCAGAATCCTAATAGGGCCCACAATTTGCGATAAATGCCAATTGAGACCTTTCGAACACACGTCCCATACCGCATGCTCGAGGATTAACAAAGGTTTTTATAAATTTAAAGAGAAAACTCAAATTGGATCCCTAAACATGCGTCCCATACCACACGCTCAAGAATGCAAAAGAATTTACTCAACGCGAGATATTAAGTGGACGTCCCATACCATACACCTAAGAGTTCCCAAAATTTACATAGGTTGAAAAAGGGTCATCGCAAGTTTATAAATAGTTTCTAGCGTAGTACTGTGAGGACCAAACTCTAATGCCAGTGCAATCGGATGCAAGCCATTGTCCCGGACAATCTTCCACTCGTAAGTGGGTGCTAGCCAACCTGACATCGCACACCGTGCCGTACGGGTGACGGGGTGATCAGTCCTAGTGTCAAGGGTAGTCGGATACCAGCCACCGTTCCAAACGGGTTTCCTGGAAAACTCATAGCACACTCGAGCGCGTCTAAATCTTAGCAGAGTAACTAGTAAGTTACAATTTCCTTTGTATAGGCAATTGGCCTTATTTATCCATTATATTTTTGCGCAACAGTTGGCCTACTCTTCCAACTTTTCCATTTCCTTTGAAGGAAAATTTTGTAGTCATAATACAAATTGATGCTCACTGACGAGTCCAAGACTCACAGTCCCTAGTGTTTTCTCAGAACTTGCTCTGATACCATTTGTCACGGACCGGAAAAATCCCGCCTCTCGCGCATTGCGCGGCGCAGGCCAGAACTCCCTGAAGCCCAACTTCTCGTTGGAAAGTGCAGGTAAATTTTTTGCTTTCCAAGCATGCCTTATAAGCATTATACTCGAAACGTAGTTCCCACATCCTTCAAGCTACGTTTACACCGTTCCAGGCATAATTGCATTTTCAAACATGCTTTGCAAGTATGGTACTCAACCGTAGTCTCCATATCGTTCCAACACACCCTTGACCTACAAAGGATGCAAGGCCATTAAATCCCATGGTGAATGTTCGTTCTTAGCAAGCTGGGCTTCTCGGATTTCTTTGACTCATTTTCTTCTAAGTTTTGACTAGCATACCATTCCAACTTACCCTCATTATACCAAGGGTTGAAGGCTATACAAGCTAATGGGAATGCTTTGGTAATCATCGCATAATTTCGATCATTGTCCAGGATTAACTCATACCTTGGACCAACACCTAGTCTATTTCAAGCCTAAGATTTTGCTTCATCGATTCTACTTCGACCATGCGCTGGAGCCTGCACTTACCTTGTTCTTTCCAAGGGTGCAACATCCAGGCAAATGACATTCCATGCCGCGATGGTTCCAAGGGAGTATGAACAATCCATCAAATGGAATTGCAACTACCCCATCAAGTGTAGCAACAATCATCTCTTGCTTAGCATTGCCGAGCCAGATGATGTGAGTTATTCAAGTGTCACAATCATCTCCCAAATTAGATGATATGAGCGACAAGGTGTTGCACTTCAATGTATTGCATTGCGACTGCCTACGTACCCAACCCGTACTTTGATGGGATCAAGCATGACCGTAGTTCTTCAAAGGGTCAATTCGAAAGGGACAAGCAACTTACGCCTATTAAGGCAAAGCCAACACCGATTCCAACTTCGTTGCAAGTCCAAAGGCCAAGCAAAGCCTAGTCGCATAGGCTGAAGGACTTCCACAAGGTATGCACTAGCTTGTCGTAACTATCACAAAGTAAACATCGATTCCAACTTCGTTGCAAGGCCAAATGACAAGCATGGTTCGTATAGGCCACATCGCGTTTACATGTGCATAACCGCTCATGCACATTCAAGCAAAGATCCCTCCCTATATATGTTCTATTCACATTTCCACAAACAAATATAAGAAAGATAAAGGTCATCCATCGACTGCAAGGCCGAAATGAAGATTTCTTGCCAAAGCCAACTGAAACATTCTCGGTTAAGCTACAACATCTTAATGCTCACGCATCAAGTATGCTCCAACGTATAGGCTACATCGCATAGCTAGATGTGCATTACCGCTCATGCACATTCAACCAACACCTCCTCCCTATATATGTTTTATTTGCATTTCTACAAATAAAAATAAGAAAGGTAGAGGTCATCCATCGACTGTAAGGCCGAAATGAAGATTTCTTGCCAAATCCAATCGAAACATTCTCGGTTAAGCGACATCATATTGATGCTCACGCATCAAGTATGCTCCAACGTATAGGCTACTTAGCATATCTACGTTTGCATTACCGCTCATGCACACTCAAGCTTCAGCGGTTAAGCTACAAGCATATTGATGCTTATGCATCAAGTATGCTCCAACGTATAGGCTACTTCTCATATCTACATGTGCATTACCACTCATGCACATTCAAGCTTCATCGGTTAAGCTACAAGAATATTGACGCTTATGCATCAAGTATGCTCCAATGTATAGGCTATATCGCATTTAAATATGCATTACCGCTCAAGAACATTCATCCAACATCCCCTCCCTATTTTTTTTTATTCGCATTTCTACAAATAAATATTAGAAAGGTAGAGCACATCCATCGACTGCAAGGCCGAAATGAAGATTTCTTGCCAACGCCGTTGCGAATAAAACTGTTGATGCATCACGGTGATGCATTCTTGGCTCGGTGATGCATTGTATTATGCATCACGGCATAATAGTGCCTTAGCACTATGATGCGTTCATCGAATAGCGACATTGGCTCGGTGATGCATTCAATAATGCATCACGGCATATAGTGCCTTAACACTATAATGCGTTCATCGAATAGCGAGATTGGCTCGGTGATGCATTGCATTATGCATCACGGCATAATAATGCCTTAGCACTATGATGCGTTCATCGAATAACTACATTGGCTCGGTGATGCATTGCATTTTGCATCACGGCATAATAGTGCCTTAACATTATGATGCTCCAACTTTCGCAACTTTGGCTCGGTGATGCAATTGATCATGCATCATGGCATAATAGTGCCCTAGCACTATGATGCTCCAACTTTCGCAACTTTGGCTCGGTGATGCATTGGATCATGCATCACGGCATAATAGTGCCTTAGCACTACGATGCTCCTCGAATACGCATTACGCGTAATATAGCCTTAACGCTATAATTCGAGGTCAAGGCATCCGTACCCCAAATGCATATCTGGGTAAGCTTTATAAGCTTAGGATGAAGCTTCAACCCAGGCCATGACACGTCCTTGAGTAATCTTCATGCAAAAATTATGGGTGTTACAGTTGGCCATCAAGGGCGGCAAGGACGTTGGCCAAGGAGTTAGACGCAAGGGCGTTGGCCAAGGGGTTGGCCACAAGGGAAGCAAGGGCACTTGCCAAAGATTTAGTCGCAAGGGCGTTGGCAAAGGAGTTACCCACCAAGGGAGTTGGCCGAGGAGTTAGTCAAGCGCGGCAAGGGCGCTAGCCATAGCCATGGGTGTTGGCCAAGAGGTTAGCCACCAGGGGCTTTGGCCGAGGAGTTTCACCATCAAAGGCGTTGGCCTCCAAGGCCATTAGCGCAAGGGCGCTATCTAAGGCCACTAGCATAAGAGCGCTAGCTTTTGTTGCTAAAAATTCGGGTTACCATTTTGGTTATAAGGTTGAGGTGCTAAGTTGACCATACGTGGGCTAAGGCCTTATTAGGCTAAAATGTACTAGCTAAGACCATTTTTTGTTAGTTAGCACCTCTCGGGTGCTAGGGTTTAGCGCCAGGAAAGTTAGTTCTTTTAGCGCTATTGTGGCTAACTAGTCCCAATGCGATGCTAAGACGAATGACTAGTACCATATTGGCGTTAATATGAGGAAAGGATATGTTTAGCCTAAATGAGAGATTCAATGCATTGCTTCTCGATTGTGGCGCATCATAGAGAGAGTGGTACATTATTTGTGTCTTATTTTTAAGCAAAACGCTAGAGTAGCATATTTAAGCTCAGAAGAGCAATTTGAAGTGCATTCGTTGCGAATGAGGCGTTAAGTTATTATATATTTCAGGGTTTAAGAATTAGCTATTCCTGAGTTTAATAGATGTTGCTAGAACATCAATTCTCGTTCTATGCAAGTTCATGGAATTCAGCTATGGAATTTATGCGACTTCAGACTAAATCGATATAGCATGGATATTATGAGTATTGAGAAGGCTGCAAGGCCATTTTAGAATATTTAGGTGGAATCTGTGTTCTCAATTCACTTGCGTAATATAGATAGAAGCACGGTATTCTATATTAAACATATGCACATAAATAAGTATATATATGTGTGTTCTTGTCGCTTAGTAGAGGGTAATTTTAGAATTCTAGCCCTTGTCAAAATCTAACCATCTACATTAAATCCCCTGCTTAGTGAGGAACAATAATGTTGCACAGTAAGAATTAAATGGTGACAATATGCTTTCAATAACTGTATATGCATAATATAAATTTTAAGAGTATAGGAAGATGTACTTAACTTTTGGGATATTGAGATGTGCACCCCTTAGCGTGAATTTTGGTTGTGGATAATAAGTGCCCTTGTCTTTTCTTGAAATATACTGATTTCCACGAGCGGGAGAAACCAAAGTTGGTAGGCTAGGAGGAAAACAAGTTAGCGCCATATTTTTAGGTTTCCAGTTGGACAAAGTCTCTTCAAATTGATGCCTATAGTTGATCTTCGTGCATGTTGAGCGAGATATGTATCTTGATCACGACCTCATTATCCAATGGGACTTAAAAGTCATAAAACTCATCTTCCAGGTATTTTTGGTCATGCTCAGATCCTTCTCTTTCAGAATGAGTCTCCGTTGAACCTTCAGAAATTCGAAAATTAGGGTTTTACTTTTTCTCTATATAAGTAAAATAGTTTATCAGCTTTTCTTCCTGCCAGTCTCGTCGTCTCTGTTACTTGTAGACTCTAGTATCATTTCATAACAGCATGTCTGATAACAGTGGGGAAACATCAGAAGTTACAACTTAGCGAGCTAGAGGAGATACGTAATGATGCTCACGAGAGTTCTCGTATATACAAACAGAAAACTAAGCTTTTTCACGACAAGATTTCTTGAAAGAATTTTGTTTTGGGACAAAAAGTACTTTTATTTAATACTCATCTTCGTTTATTTCCTGGTAAGCTAAGGTCCAGATGGGTTGGACAATTTTTTGTTACTAATGTTTTTTCTCATGGTGCAGTTGAGGTTATTAGTACGAAAACATGAATAATTTCCAAAGTCAACGACCATAGATTAAAGCCTTATTACGAAAACTTCCTTACAGAGAATGTGGATGTGATTATACTTGAAGATTTGCTCCCTCTAGAGGAGTAATACGGGCGAGTAGAGATTCGGGCTGACGACTTTAAACCAAGCGTTGCATGGGAGGCAACCCATTGGTTTTGTATTTCTATCTTCATCTTTTGATTTTTATTAGTTTTGGATATCATATTAAGAATTTCACATCCTTATTTTACATTGGAAGAGTCAATTTACATTAAGGACAATGTAAAGTTTAAGTGTGAGGGAGTGGTTAAGCATATAAATTTTTAGTATTTTCTTTTGTAGGTATATTTTTTGAACTTTTTGTACATATTTACATGAAAACCTCCAAATTTTAGATGTTTTAGAAACACTTTGTATACTTCTAGCTAAGATTACATACGGATTTCTCACCGAAAAAACTGAACTTAGAAGTATTAGAGAACTATATTCAGGTTTCTTAGTTGTTGAGAGGCTAGAGCTGAAAAAAAGGGAATTAAACCGCCGGTAGAGAATACAGTATTGAGAAGATGATCATTCAATACCCATAAGTGAGGCACCAAACCTTCAATTCTTTGTACCTGACTAAATTGTCCGTTTAGAGTGTTCCATCTGCGCAAATTCCGGGTAGAATGATGAGTTACCCAACTTTACACCAATTTCAGCACTACTTTTTGAACTATTGGGTGCTATTTCTATCAATCATTAAGGTGTCATCAGAATTGGTAACTCTATCTTGTAGTCTTGTTTGCAGTTGGCACCATTCTCTTTCTCGACAACAACAGGTCCATAGAAATACCATTATTATCAACAAGCAGAGCATTACAAATTTGAAGAAAAGTTGAAGACGTTCAAGGTTTACAAGCAACGGTACAAGAAAGAGCAAATTTCGTGTTCAAGTGAAGCAACAATACAAAGAGCATTATTACATATACATGTTGAAGACTTATGTACAAAAGCGAAAGAAATCAAAAGATGTGAGTAGTGAAGTTCATGATATCGAGACAAAACAAGTTGTGAAGAATCAAGTGGTAAAGTTCTTATCCCACGGCCATAATATTTTCATCATTTTATTTATTTTTCGTTTTGTATTTTCCAAAATGATAATAAAATAATAATAATAATGTTTATCAGTGTTTTAAAGTATATTTGTTTTTGTATTCAATCAATAAGGCCGTGGGGAAGAATAAATCTATAAAGAAGTTTCAAACAACAAGGAATTGAGGAGAAGAGTTACAATTGTCAAAGTTCTATGAAGTTCAAGAGTTCATCATCAATAGTTGAAGACCGAAGACGTTTCTATTGGATGTTGTGAGAGTGGTGTTGACTGTAGATCGGGTGAGAAGGTAAGTAAGCATCCCATCCTCGTATAATGGTTGATTTCTTTTTTTAGAGATCATCAGAAAAATAAAAAAAATGTTCTTTTCTCGTCTCACGTTTCTATGGGATAACATCTTCATATAATTCGGAAGGTTCCTTTTCCTTCCCACCATTCAACATGTGCAGGATTTCTATCTTCACTCCTGCCTGCACACAATGGAATCGTAAAGTGCGTATTTTGAGTGTCAATTTCATAAAATCCTATTGGTGAGGAAGAAGTCATTTGATCGCTCTTGAGGCTGGATTCTTTTATATGGTGGTTTTCTCCTAACTCAAGAGTTAAGCTTGAGAATAATCTTTTTTATACTTCTAACTTCTTATTGTTAGTGTGCAGAAACTTTATGTCTTCGTAGCTCTTTGGATGCATGTACTTTGGAACGTTTGCAAGTTGGAGTAAGTTTTGTGGGTACCTCTTGTAAACCCTCACGAGACTATAACCCGTCCACTAGGGACACCTAGGGGTTTAAAGGCTTGTTACACATGCTAAGTGTAGCCGTATCCTCGACAAAATGGAGTTGTTGTATTTAGTTTAGATAATAGTTTGCTCGAGGACTAGCAAAAGCTAAGTGTGGGGAATTTGATAAGTGCATAATTCACATGGTTTTAGTGTCAAATCCATACTAGTATTTGATATAAATCTTACATATTACGTGTTATTATGTCTTATATTAGGTGAATCATCCGAAATCAAGGAAATTCCTACAAAAGTGCTAAGGAAATGATGTCAACAAATGAAGACCACTTGGAAGTTGTCGAAACCCAAAATTATTCACCTCTATCTTGAAGAGAATCAAAAGACGAAGCCAACGCAGAAAGAATATGGTCATTCCGACATCGAAAGAAGAAGTTATGGGAATTTTTTTTTTGAAACATTTGACTCTACAGAGAGAGGTTCGGACGGAAATCCATATAACCAATAGTAGTCAAACCTGAAGCTGAAAATCAAGTTTTTTGATGAGTCTACAGAGAGAAGTTCGGCCACTAAGTTAAATTCCATTACTAGCTGAACCTAACACTCACATGGAGCAAAAATAGGTTGTCAGGTTCGGACAGTATTCGATACACATTAGTAGCCGAACCTGACACTGTTCTTGGACGTTTTTAATACGTTTTTGACTCTATTTTGGGAGAACATGGGCCCAGAAGGATTCTAAGCCCTAGATATCAAGAGCATTATATAAGAAGACTCCTAAGACATGAAGAATACACTTTTTGACACATTCTTACATTATTTTGCAAGTCTTGGAGGAGAGAACAACACAAGAGAAGAAAGCTAGGGTTTCAGAGCGGTTCCATTATAGTAACGATTTCTTATCTATTTTCTTATATGTATAACATGGATTCTTCTACATCCATGAGTAGCTAAAAAACTAATTGATTGAGGATGAATTCTAAGTTGTAGACATGATTTGAGTTATTATATATGAATCTATTTTGAAGTTCTTCATATGATTATTGTTTGTTTTTACTGATATGAATGTTTATGCTTGATTGATAGACTGTTTAGGTGGCCAACTAAATTGATTTGTTAATTAATCTAAAACTAGTAAGATTTGGGGTATCCGTAATTGTATCATAACATCTTACCTAAGTACAGAACGTGAGACCTTACAGAGGGATTTTGTGGAGCAATCGCGTGTAAAAGCAACACTAGAAAGTGGACCGAGCGTACCAAGTTTAACTACTATGATCAAACCTAAATTCACAAACCTTAAAGAATTCGATTGAGTTACATCTTGTAAGCGAACCTCAAGGTGGCTCAGCCGGATAAAATCGGTGGCTAAGCGTACCTGTTATCCGGTGATAAAAGGAGTTTTGGGGATAGCTAAGCGTACCTGCTATTCTACTGTTGGTGATAATCTGTGATGAATGAATAATAGATAAGTATACTAATTCAATGATTGTTTAGTAACGAAGAAGGATTCCTCGATCATATTTCTCTTCATTGTTTGCATCCTAATAAATTTTAATTGCTTTCTTCGTTATTTTCAACCTAAAACAAACCCCCCTTTGTGACTTTTGACAGCTAGAAAACCTCGCTCCTCGAGGGAACGAACTTGACTTTCATTATATTATTCTTTAATTGAGTGGAAATAAGATCACTAATTTGATTGCACCCACGAAACACATCAATATCTTGTATGGTGTCCCACATATTAAACCCTCACATTTACCATTTGAGAAGCTCTTAACCCTCGAATAACAATTCAAACGTATTTTACGAACAAAGGGCCCTACCGACTACCGTTATCATCACTTTGTTCTGGTTTTTTTTTGTCCTTATGGATAACCAGAAATGAACTCATGTATTGCCAAAAACAACCAAACCTGGAAAATATTATGCAAATGACACTCAAACTTCAACATGAGAGAAAAAAATATCTTGCCTCATGTGTTACCTAGTATATAGTCGGTTGTCAGCCAAGCAAAATTATTTCAAGTTCTTTCACTTCACAAAATGTGGATTAGAGTATGGATGTTATTCATATTTGAAAACTTAGGTAACAGGGGGGGATTTTTGAGATAAGACTAAAGTAATTAAACTAATTATACTAGCAAAGATTAAATAGAGGGAATCAATAAATTAGAATACTGGTTAAGGGTTCATCTTCAAACATAGGACATGCACATTAACTAATAACTAGAGTTGTCACTTAATCATTCATTATCAATCGTCCTAGAGCACCCCATTAATACTCTGGTAAATTCATTATATATACCATCGCATACCATAATGATGAATATGCAAATACTACTCAAAAAATAACCTAACACAATGTGCTATTAAGTTTAATCCTCCAAGAGCATTAAGTTTTATGAATTAGGCTAATCAACGCAATAGAAGTACTACAAGTAATCTATTTAACATAAGTCAAGCTTCTACGTGAAATCACACGAGGGTTTTGAATAAAATCAGTAATCACAAATGCTATTTATGACAAGGTTAATCAACAATTATGTATCTCAAAACCCTAGTCTAGCTATAAATATGCATTCATGTCTATTTAGTAGCGCTCCTAAACAAACATTCACACAGTCATATTTGGCGATAATAATCAGTAGAACAAGAACTATAATGATGATATTAAGATAAAAAAATAATATATTAATCAAATAACATGCATGTTTTTGATATCCAACTACATCCTCAACCAATATGAAAGGTTTAGCTCATCATGGATTTCTCAAAGTCCATGAAAAATATAGAATAAAGCAAGTAAAACAAACCCAAGAAATCGTGATATCAATGTTCAATCGCAACTCAATCCCTAGGTCCTTGTTCTCCTTTTGTGTAAAAAATTCCCTTCTTAAAGTTATGGAAGTCTTCTTATATAGTTCTCACCAAATCTAGGACTTAGAACCCTTCAGGGATCGGGTTTCCTCCTTTTAGAAGTCAAAAACGCGTCTTGAAAAGTTCCAAGAGTCATCGTGCTCGTTTTCTAAGAGCTTGAAGACTTTAGGGACCAAAATCGACCATATTCAAGCCCGTAATTAGGGTCGTTGTGTTTTCTTTTCCGTCTTCTCATTATTTTGTCCATAACTTCTTCGTCCAATGTCGGAATGACCTCATTCTTTTTGCTTTGGCTTTGTATTTAAATTATTCAAGCTAATGATAAGAAATTTTGTATTTGAATGAGTTGAACTTGGTATTTGGCCTTTCCTCACTTGTACAACTTGACTTCCTTGTTCATTTCATGTCGCAATGAACTCCTTTCTTATTTATTTGGTTGTATGAACTTCAAAACTCCTAAAGAACTAAAATAAAAATCAAAGCATAATGATATGAAAAGTAACAAGAACGCAATGAATTAGAGTACCAAAATAGTGCAAATAATGCACCTATCAAATTCCCCCACATTTGTTTTTTTCTAGTCCTCGATCAAACTACATATCTTAAACTAAAGTAAAACAACTCAATTTAGTTGAAGTCACGGTTGCACTTAGTATGTGCAACAAGCCTTTAAACCCCTAGGTGTCCCTAGTGGACAAGTTATAGTTTCGTGAGGGTTTACAAGAGGTATACCCAAAAAACCTATACTCGGACTTTAAAATACTCCAAAGCATATGCATTCAAAGAGCCAAGAAAACATAAAATTTATGCACACTACTAATGAAGTTAAAAGTATCAAAAAACGTTATTTTTATACTTAATCGTTGAGTAGGAGAAAACCAATAACACTCCAATCTCATGATACTTCTGGTGTTACTCCAAACAACACCAAATCTCCCCTTTATGGTCGTACTCTTGAAGAATGTAAAGGTACTCAAAATCCTCCTAGCATAGCATATTTGATGGAGACTTAGAAATTTTAGCCAAAAATCAAACTGATATGGCAACTGCTCAAAAGAAAGTCATTAACTTCCTCAAGAATCTCAAGTTTCCTTCTTGGAAAAGTCATCCCCAGACGGAGCCAACCAATACTATTAAGGATACCGACGTTGTCACCTCTAGAATCAACTTCTGAAACGATGGAGAACTCCTTATCCAACATGAGCAATCCAAGAACCAGAAACCCAACTTCATCACTCTTAAAGATCTAAGGAAACTCTTAAAAACTCGTGGGAAGGGAGACTTAGCTTCACTTCTTCAACACCAACCTCCTCCTATGCGACAATCTCATCTCTTTGCTCCGAATCGTTTTACACCTAACATCAAGCTATCGGGTTTGAGTGTTCCAGACATAGAGAAATCAAGCATGTCTAATAACAACTCAGAATATATGTTCACTAATAAAATAAAGGTTCATTATAAAGTATTCTTGGTGGTAACATATGGTCCGAAGCTACTACAAGAAGTTTTATGAAAATCTCGTTAGGGACGATTCTATACTGCTCTCTACAAAGTCAAAAGGTAGGAGAAATGGGTAAGGAATTTAAGAAGTATTTATATACTGAAATCTTCGCATATTTTTCTAGTACGACATACTAAAAGGGAATGTCAATCGGATAAACGAGCCAGGAGATAGGGTCAAAATAGTAAACTATAACGCAGTTGTAATATTCCTGAAACACTCCTGGATTTTTCTTGAATTATTACTGTCAGGATGTTTTAAACCTACAAACAAGCTCGAAACCCAAATTTTCTCCCGCTAGAAGATAACCGGTTCTTCTGTAATTCCTAATTGGGGTCAACCTCCGAAAAAGAACATCATATGAAAATTTTACAACGTTTTTGCTGGAAGGACTTGTAGCTGAAATTTTCTGACGACGGGATTTGCAAAAATTTTGCCAAATTCATGTGTGTTTCCATTCATTCGACTACCGAATAAACATGTGAATCTCACCATGTATTTGAAACAAGTGAAAAAACTTATTTGGAGCTGAGCCAAACCATCAAAAGAAGCGGGCACAACTCGTTTCAAGGAGACTTCTTTACCAAATTTATTATCAGAGTCATTGCCGAGTTTGTCATCGTCGACTTTGGCCCAACAATCCATACGTTAGACATCGACGTCAGCTTCAACCTCAATCCAAGTTCTTGCTCCAGACCCGGCGTGACAATAATAACGAGCGGCTCCAACTTTCCTGACTTCCCTTGCCTAATATCAAATTCCTAGAGGCATGGCCTCGTGATGGCCCAATCAAATTATCTCATGTTTGATAGCGGATCCAAGTGAGCTACATTTGGGGAATCAAAGCCCTTTCACAACTCACTCATCTAGGCATCACGCTCATGTGAATCTCATTCAAAATATCTTTCTATCTAGTTAATGAAGACCTCTTGGACATTCTACACTTGAGGACTTGATCTTGTTGAAAAAATCAATTCAACTCCATCCAACCAATGTGATCTCCAGAGACAGGTCGGTGTTATGGATAACAAAGCATGGTCGACATAACCTCTTTACATCAGAACTCCCATATGACTGAGAAGCTCCCTCATCTTACATGATCAGGTACGTCCAGAATGGGGACTGCGTCCCTGCTGCTGCTACTTACTTCAACCACACCGGTCTGTTGTTGACAGCACGATACACTGAAGTTGAAGTTCTCAAGTTGACTCCACCAAGTTCTCCCATTTTTCGAGCAAGCCCCGAGGAAAATTTAGATTTTTTTTAACAAAGTAAGTAAATAAAAAATTTAAAAACTTAAAATTTTCTAATTAAAATTGAAAAAGTAAAAAAAAAAACAAAAATAATAAAATAATAAAATATTAAAAAATTTAAGAAAAATAAAAAAGATAAATAAAATAAACTAATTATAATAACAAAGTAATTTATCTATCCTAAGACTTCCTTGTAAGTTTTTTGGATGCCCAAAAATAAGCTCTTTTTGTTTTTTTTGAAGCATAGGCTTCTTTTTTTATTTGGAAGAATAGTTGTAAACTTCAACTTCGAACTTTGAGTTTGAAGTTTGAACACTCCTTTTCAGTTGTTTAAGTTGTATGAAAATATATATTGATCACTGACTGGATCAGATTACAGGGAGATTTAACAATGTCGAAGCTTTCACGTATAATCAACAAGCGGTTGTTTAACACCATTCTATCTTCTCTCAAGTCATCACCAGTTAAGTTATTCAATATAACAAAACCATCACTACCATAATTTTCTAACTGCAGTTCTCAATTTCTCCAGAAACCTAACTCTCAAACAGAGTTTCTTGTTTTCTCATACAATGAGTTATTAATTTAAGCTTCGAGTGTAACCCTCGTAGTTTTTGCTCTAGTTCTTCCCCTCACATGGAAATCGAGGTCAATAAAAAATTCATTTCATCAGAGCACTGAAAGCACACAAAGTATAGAAAAAGACCATCTTTGGGTATCAATTCCAGTCGGGGATTATTACAAGTTCAACAGTTTTTTTTTTTAGGTTTTTTTTTGTTTTTGTGGTTTTCCCTAATTCCGACTTGCTTTTGTTTATTTGTTTGAATGGGTTACATGATTGATTTTAAAGGATTAATGGCTGAGAATCAAGACAATTTGATCTCACATACATCTGGAGAAATCAATTATGTTGTTCCCAAATTCGACAATGGGATCTCTCAAACTCCTTCTCGAGTGAGTTTATATAAAGTTTAATTTATTATTCTTATTTTGTAGTTTTTGCTATTTAGGATTCTAAAGGAGCAGTCTTTTTGAATTATCTGCTTAAAGAAAAAAAACAATTCAGTACATCTCCACTATAAACGTGCTCGTATCGCGATCAATTTTGTTGCAGTGTGGCTCTTTAACTACTGTCAACGAACCCCAAAGAGTACCAGCTTCACTTGTTTAGTTGCAAAAGTTCCATTATAATAAGTTTAATTGTTATTTCAGGATTCAGAGGCTAAGTTAAGTGGGTGTAGTCACTCTTACATGGTGGTTTTCCCATATGGATCCACTGAATTGTTTAATATGCTTGACGGCGAAGCTGATGGGCATTTGAAGATTATCGAAAGACATGCCTCAGGGTTAGCGGAAACGGGCAAGGATGGGGCGTCTTTCCAGAATTACCACATTAGTAAGATATAATTAAGTTCCAAGTCCAACCCGCTTCATATTTTACTAAATGTAACCTTTGCCTTCTAGCAAGGGCATACAGAGAACCCTCGTCCGTTAATTGGTTAAAAGGACGTGATTAATCTCAAACATCAGTTGGAAACACTATGAAACTGTTGATCAAATAGTTTTATGTTTCTTCTTCTAATTTGCTGACATAAGGTGTGGAACTTCCATACTCTTAGAATGTAGGCGTAGAAAGTGACGGCAATGATTGCAAATGCATAAAATGGTGTGCTTTCGTCACCTAACTGTTTGGAGTTAAACTTTGATGCATGAATTAGAAGGTGGAACTATGATTTATCCACACACTCAAATGCCTACATCCTTGTCATTATATTTTCATCAAGATTTTGATGAACCTTGTTCTTTTAGGCTCGTGGTTTAGCAAGAATATATCTCTTAGTATTTATCCTCTGCCAACGTGTCCTTCAGATATTGGTTGCAACGAAATCATTTGCTTTAGTTGCTCCTTCTCCATTGTTATTTATGGGAAACTTGATGTTTCATCGTAGGATATGAAAGTGAGAAAAATCGAATTTGCCCATGTGGATAAAAGGTGGTCAAGGTTATGTCATGTTGCAGCGTTTGGATATAGACGGGATTCGTGTGATTAATAGTGTTCTTGGTCAAATTATAGCTCTCGGTTACTACTTTCCCAAGGTACTTCTTCAAATTAGCAAATGGCTTTTCTTTTCCTTTGATCAGGATCTCCGTTGCACTAACACGGATACGATAATGTAGACGTGGATACGGTGACACATGGGACGTGCACCGTAATCGTGTGGGGTCCATGTTTGTATCTATCACGAGTCAGACGCGAACATGGTACCAAAAATGGTGTGTCCGTGCTACACAGATCAGGATATACTATCTTATCCCCTGGTTTCGGTTTTAGGATGATGGAGTAATTTTAGCATTTACAGAATTATCTCACGGAAGGAGGAAAATAAGGCTCGTATAATACGGAAAAAAAGAATGTATCAGCTAGTTGGGAGAGCCAATTCTACCCTTGTTGAACTTGTTTTTAAGCTTGGGCTTTTTGAGAGGTACATTGATATTTCAACTCCCAGCATTGACAAACCTTTACCTAGATGCTACTGTTGTGATTGAACGTTCCTTCTATTCAAAGATCTCTAATATTGTACCAGTCATATTATAGCAGCAACCAAATATCGATGTGACCTCACATATTTATTTATCGCTTTAGGGTCGTAACTCTGATTCGAAATCATGGATGCACAAATAGGGATTATGATTAGTAAGTGTCCAACAGTTGCGTTGGTTTGACACTTGGTGGTTGTACCAAGAGATTTGAGGATCCCACTTACACCGATTTGTGTGTCGAAGATTTTTCTTTATTATTTTATATAGGAATATTTCCAAGGAATTGGTTTCAGAAAGAAACATATAGAAGTTAGCGATCATGTTCCGGAATCATGATTTAGGGAGTTGGGGTATGATTTATTTAGGAGTAACATTAGAGGTTGGGACTCGGTTTAACAATCCGAGATCAAGGATTTAGGGCTTAGGATTTTGACCCATAGGGTTTATTAGTATAGTTAGTATTTAGATTATTCATATCAATGTTCGTAGCATTTATTTTATTTTATTTTATTTTTTGAAGTTTTTTTTTATTATTTTTTGTTTGGGTACCTGTGATACGGGTTTTATTTCTATCATACCCCAATTTATTTGGGTTGGTTGTTGTTATTGTTATTGTTATCGTCTTTATGTAGTTATTTGGGCTTCTCAGTTATAGGTTGCAGACCTCTTCTTATAAAAAAAATTAAAAGAAAAAGTTAAGTAAAAATCTCTGATGTTTTTTGATTTTCGACATTTTCAGATCAAAAATTGCTTTTATGGAAGACCACAAGTACTCCCGTATGTTGGAGTATCTAAAGGATCATTTTGAATTTAATCAAAAAATTGTAGGCGTTGATTTTTACTTAAGGTTGATGGAGGTATGACCTTTCTCTTACTGCAGTATCTCGTAGAAGCCTTTTTATAGCAATACTTTCCCCTTCCTATTATAGCCTTCTTCGGAACTCAAAATGTGTTAATTTTTTTTTTTGCGGATGATTACAGAATTTGTAGGAGCCGACATGATGTGGAGACATATTGTTGCAGCTCAAGGTTTAGTTGTTCTATGTGCAGGTCTGGTATTTTGCTTTTCGCCACTTATTATCTCATTGTCCAGTTTAGGAGACATTATTATGACAAAAATAAATACTGTTAAAGTCACCTATTAAACTTATTTTAGATTATCACCATACCATTACGTGTTTTAATAAATGAAAGAAGATTATCTTATGATACCTCCGTTTCAGAAAAATTGTTACTATCACTTTTTTATTTTTGTCTATTTTTAGGTTAAAATAAAAAATAATAGTAACACTTTTATTGAAACTGAGGGAGTATTATTTATTATTTGTTTTACATTGAGTGTACGTACTACCTCTACTTTTACATGGGTATCAACTTAATGTTTCTAATTACCAGTCTTCTACTCTAAAACTTAAAAAATCTTGTGTTCTTTAGGGTGATCCAAAAAGAATCTGGGACGATAAATAAAACTAAATAAGGACACTAAGAAATAATATCAGCTTACCCCTTATCCATATATTTTCTTTAATGGTTAATTTATCCTTGTTTTATTAGTGTTAATATTGATTAATTAGGTAGTTAATTTTGGTTATAGTTACTGTTAGAAAATTATTTGAGTTATGGTTTTAGAAAAGAAATAGAGAGTGTGTTAAAGAAGAAGAAGAAGAAGAAGAAGAAGAAGAAGTTTGGGAAAACTAGGTTTTACCTAAAATCAATAACAAACATGGAAGGTAAAAAATATCATGAAGAACATAATATTGAAGGTTCAATGACGTTTAGAGATGATGATTTGGGATATTTGTTGGATGATCCAAATTTTAGTGTGGAAATAACCTTTGACGACGATTTAACGAGAGAAAACGATGAATCACATCAAAATGAAGATAATAATGCATCAAACAATCATGTATTGTAGTAAGAAGCTCAAAAATCCACTTTGTATGCGTTTGTATGTGATCTTTAACAAAAAGTATTCATTTTACATGCATTTAATACCATGGACGTCCCATAATCGGTAGATAATAAAGTACCATATCTACTGATTACACATGCCTGTGCCAATCAGGGTATAATCGATAGTCTCGTGAAGAATGATTGCTACCGATTAAACAAAATCACCAAATCGAACTTTGTTCAAAAAAAATTTATAATCGGTAGTTTAGGAATACTTATTATCTACCGATTATAGTTGTCGCCCCAAAAATGAATTTCTCCAAACTTACAAAGATTTTAACTTTTCATCTTTCACAATTTGTAGTGGGTGAAAAATTTTATCTATCGATTTAAAAATAGTTTGTAAAATTACATATCTACAGATTGTGATTGTAGCCAAAATTAAATTAAACTTAAAAAATTTGCACTTTGTGATATGTAGTATAAATATCAAATTTATCTACCGATTCCATTGTAATCGGTTATTTTTTTTAACAAATTAAGCCTCCCACTATACTTGTTTTTTAGTACAGAACTTGTCTTGATTTCTTTCTATAATTGGTAGTACGGGAACATAACTAACTACCAATTGTTGTTAATCGGTAGTACGAGGATATAATTAACTACCGATTGTGGTAATCGGTAGTACGGGAAAATTATTATCTACCAATTGTTGTTGTCTAACTCATTGCTATTTTATGTAGATTGTTGAATCGGTTAATCATGTTTTATATAAGGGACCTGATAATTCCCTACACTATGCAAATGATTTGGTATGTTACCTACCCACTCTTGTTTTGTTTTAAGAATGTATGTTACATGGTTAGGCTTATGATATTTGTTTTGTTATATGCGCATTGAGACATTTGGAAGTAAGGCGGAGAAAAGGAATGGTTTATCAACAAGGCAAAAGAGAAGATTACGTTGTAGTTCAGATCAATTGCATGAGGGTTGCTTGATTTGAAATGATTTGTGAGAGAGTTGGCGAGCGAAAGAGTCACGTGGGAAAGGATCGTAAATACGTAAAGAAGACGGGGAGGAAATACCGAGGTAATTCAAAGAAGATTGGATGCCCATTTAAGATTATCTTTAGTAAGACCGACGGTAAGGAAGGTAAAGTATGGAAAATGTTTAGAGTTGCTAATGGTCGTCACAACCACGAAGATCCGGAAAGTCTAGTTGGGCACGTAATGGTTTCCAAGTTAAAACCAAAGGAAATGGAGATGGTGAAGTCTATGAGGAACGTAATGAAAGCGAGTGCAATCCTATCTAAGATAAAGGCAGACGACCCCAACAACTTGTCTTCGTTGTCTACACATAGGGGAAAACCTAACTAGCTAATTGGGCCGCACATACACGGGCCAAAATCCCTAGAACCCTCCCCCTTTGTTCGGTCCAACAATAATGCCTTTATGTGTAATCATTCACATATACTGCTTCACATGTAGTTTTCTTCTCAATGGTCAATGTGTCTAAGTCAATTGCCTCATTAAAACCTCGCCAGGAAAACCTAAAGGGACAAAACCTTAACTAAGGAAAAATAGTACAATATTAAGAAAATTTAAAATAGATTTGGACTCGCATATGTTGCCTCGTTAAAACCTTGACAAGAGAAAAACCCAATGGGACAAAACCTTGACGAAGGGACAAAAAGTACAACGCGATAATTATAGAATGATGCCTTAGTTGAATAATCTTACTTGGTATCATTTCTATGTTACATGGGTGATTAATGAAAACCCATTTTTGAAACAAAATATTAGTATCAATACTACTAGTTGACTTGTGATGAAAACTGTTGCGATACAATTCTTGCTCCTTTCTGAAAGTTGTTTCACTTGTCATATTATCGTGATTCATTTATTTGATTCCGATATTGTTTTCTGGGAATTTAATATTCAACATATATGTAGTGAAGTAGTTTTTGTATCTCTAAAAACCTTGTCGAGTAACAAAAACTTTGTGGGAAAAACTAATCTTGATCGCAGGGAAAAAAGAGTACAACACAACTTCACATTTCGAAGTAAAATATGTCGACATCATATCCTTGGATCCTCCCCCTGATGTCGACATCTCCCCCTGATTCCATTCCAGGGAGCTTCCAGAAAGTTCCTTTAGCCATGTACTTTTTGAAAGTGAATATAGGTAATGACTTAGTAAATAAATCTACCATGTCTCCCCCTGATTACTTTCGTGGAAGAAGGTATTATTGTTCGAAATTTTTTGGATTGCACTTCCATTAGCAGTCTTCTTTATGTCTTTGCAGGGATAAAACAAACTCATGCTAATTTGTTATTTTTAAGTATATGATTACGTTCATTATATCATTCCAAGGAAGCTGCGTTGGCGCTGACCTTATATATAGCTAACAAGTTCACTGGGGATGAAATATTTTGTCGAGTATATTATGCTAAGTACAGCAATGCGTTATTGCACTTATTTAGGAGAATTTTATCTCCTAACCGACCTTCGTCATCTTCCTTTAGAAGAAATGGTCATTTACTTACATTTGAACCTTAACTATAATCATGGGAGTGCTAGCAGGATGTATGTCATTGTGAAATTTCCTGAAAAATTTGGACATATGCAAACTGGTAGAATAAATTACCACAAGATCGGTGTTCGATCGAGTTTTCTCAGATTTTCTATCTCAAATTCGGATTTCAAACAGCTTGTAAAATCTCTTATTTCATCAAGAGTACATGTAATGTCCATATCATCGACCGAAGTAACAACAATTCCAAATTAGGAACTTTTCTTTGTGTGTACGCATGACACAATACCTTACTTGTTTATTCCTTCCCAATCAAATAATCACTTAGATGCGTATACCAAATTCACCTATTTTTTTCAGTATATAAGTGAGAGTTCCACTCTCATTGCAAACGCATTTCGTGGTTTAGAGTCATTTGATTTGGGCAACAAAAGGCTATCAGACACTTTTGTAAATATCTTTATCCCTTAATCATTAAAGAGATATGTAATAATTAACCACACACACATGATGCATTTCGAGTCCTTTTGAAACTACCAATGTAACTCCCCGAGTTTCGGACCAGGGTCAAACCTGTATGGAGATCCGAACTCAAGGCGTTACGGATCGGAACGGGACAAATGCATATATATTTCAACTAATTAACTTTTCATATCAAGTATAATTAAACTTTTAAATAAGATGAATTTAAGTATATGAATCCACTAATCATCGTTCACAACTTTTTCAACCAAACACATTAATTAAAATTACATTTCAAGTAATATAATAAAAAGCAATGCAATCACTAAACTACGTATTTCTAACTTCCACTTCTAACTTCCAAAAAATCTGCAAGAATGTCCATTGGGGTGAGATGACGTCTCATTAGAATGCATTATCAATCTCAATACATGCATAACAATATCAATGAGTCAAATAACATACAACATGAGTATACGATATAATTTTGAGCAATCAATGATATATATATATATATATAAAACCAACAAGATTACCACACAAGTATTATTTTCAAAAAATCATTTAATTCATTTGTTCAATCATGAATTCACAGTACCAATATTGTTTCTAACAAATCATCTAATTAAGATTTTAAAACAAGACTTCACAATATTAATAATATTTTAACAAATCAGCCAATTCATTTGTTCAATCATGAGTTCACAATAAAAATATTATTTCTAATAATTTATCCAATTAGATTTCAACACGTGAGTTCATGGTACGAATGTTCTTGGTTCATACTCCACCTATCGTTTATCTGACACGGAAAACCGTCATTGATGGTCAGGAACATAAGTTCCTACATGGGGATCATTACCCATTTGATTCTCGGGGGATCATTACCCGTTTTACTTTCGGGGATCATTACCCGTCGTTAGCATGGAACCATGTTCCATCTAACGGTAAAATATGAAATCATTTCCAATTTGTAAATCATTTTTACAAACAATACAAGCAAGCAAGTAACCCTGGCTTAACAACATATGAATAAACAACATGAATTTCCTTTAAGATTTTAATCAAACAAACTAATATTATATGTTTCATAGTGATAACTTTATCTGATCTTCTTTGAATTTTAAAGAAACATATATGAATAAATCAACAATAACATATCCATAATTCACAGCAAACCAACGGTTCAAAATAAAGATATTGAATTTACAATGACATCCTAAAAAATGGGCAGAATATATAGTACTACTAAACAATTCATGGTAAATTCATAATAACCTGAAATTGAGCAATTCCAAGTCACGATGAAAGATATCATACATAGATACAACTTTTCTTAAGATTACAAATCATTCTAACATCGTTAAGTTTTCTTAAACATTTCAAAAACATAACCAGGCGAAACTTTCCAGAAAATTCAGACATTTTCCTAACATCATTAAGATTACAAATCATTCTTTGGTGAAGCCATTTTATTAGCAATTATGTGAAGAAATTCAAGGAAAAAAACGATGGTGTGAAGTAGAGGGGTTTATCTTATGAAGATGTGATGTAAGTTTGTTTATTTTGTTTTCTTCATTTTCTTAAAGTAAATTATGCATAGCAAAAGTAGTCATTATCGTTTGTTGTTATTTGATTTGTAATATGTTCTCGGTATGATATTTCGAGTTTACACAAGTGTTTAGTTCATTGAGAATATTTGTTCATAAGGATTACTGTAGTTCACATGTTCATAGTCTAAAAATGAGAGATTGTGGGTAGGAAGGACACACGTGATAGATTTTTCGTCTGTTGTAAGTTTCAGCAGGTGTATGATAGGTTGTAAATCATGTTTTAACATATGAGACCTTCTCTTCCACTTAATTTTCAGTAGAGTTGTATTTTATTAATGAGTATGTACTCTTATTAATGTGTGGTTAGTAGGAAAAAAGTATGTACATCATTTACTTTTTTCTACTGTGTAGAATAATGGTGTCAAAGCAGATAACGTTGATAGCCAAGTGTCCTGCAATCCTTCATAATCTATACGTATTCAAAATTTCAATTTATTAGCTGATAAATTGATTTTTATTTTTGTGATGCCTCATTAGCATCTCAACAAAAGAAACCGGACCAAAAGTGGTGAAAGATGACTTTTATAGGTGGGTTGTTTTAATTGTTATTCAAACTCAAACACTCAAACCATATTCAACAGATAACTTACATTGTTATGTTGCATCAGCATATTTTTAAACCACCAAAAATGTTGGGGATGACACGTTTTTAATTCAACATCCTTTTGCACGTTTTGGTAGGCTTAAAATACTTTCATATCTCTACTTATTCACAAAGTTATCGTTAATTTCATAATCAGAAGACAAACAGTTGGCTGCACACGAATATATATTTGGTTATTTTAGACTATATAATTTATATATATATCAAATGTCCTGATATCTAATCACTGAAAATGCACACAAATCTTTTGAATAATTTTCAGTGAATTACCGGATTCCTTACTCGGGGATACCTCTCTATCATCCTCAAAATTGGTTTAGTTATTTCAGTGATTATTTTTTGTCTAAATTTTTTTCGATAATTTGTGTGTCATATGAATTTCTATTTGTCAACTAAGTATTCTTCATATAGGTTCTAATCATATATTTATCTTGTAGTTTTCCCATATGATTCTCAAGTGCTTTGTCGTATATATTTGCTAATGATCATAGTGGGTCATAATAAGAAGAGACCCATGTTTGATTACAGCGTATCAAAAATTGAAAAAGGAAATCATAAACCTGATATTGTGTAGCAAAAAAACTTGCATATGTCCCTGAAATTGAGATTAATAAGTGTGCTATGATGACTGATATGCTAATATGATTTTTCTTAAATGGTTGCACGATTCTAATGATAAGGAGTGGGAGCATTGGTATCAACTTGAGAAATACAAATATAATTCAAAAAAAGTTGATCTCTGTAGAAACCTTCTAAAATGAGAAAATGGGAAGCTCATTCTTGAACCACAAAAAGATTGAAGATTGATGAAATCCTCAAAAATGGATGGCCATCCTAAATTCCTTAATTAGGGACGTATGGTTCTTTGGTGAATGGAAAGCTTACGCATCTGTTATGCATTAGGTACCTACGGTATGCGGACAGGTGTGAGCACAAAGCCCATTTCAATGGAAGGGTACCTACGATAAAAACCTGGACTCTCTGAGTAGTGTTTAAGCGTGCTTTTTTGTTTCTCATGTCAATTTAGACCATAAGCAGACAATTTAAATAAATTAGGTCTTTTGTAATT
Organism: Papaver californicum; assembly: GCA_023531435.1. Lineage (NCBI taxonomy): Eukaryota > Viridiplantae > Streptophyta > Magnoliopsida > Ranunculales > Papaveraceae > Papaver > Papaver californicum. The sequence continues at coordinate 378,097 of JAJJMC010030610.1, forward strand.
CTCATGCCTGGTGATTGATCATTTAGAACGTTTGAAAACTTTTTCCATCTTGACTACAGTTCGAACAAAATTTTGAATATAACAATGTATAAAAACTTGGTTAATGATTTTAGTTGTCATTTTCAAGGGTGTATGGAATATACTAATGCATCTTGAATTGATATTTCATTGTGGTTTAAGCCTTTCTAACAAAAAAATCATTGACATGTAACTTAAAATTTCATTTATACTTTCGTGATATCTAAGTCTTTTTAAACTGCTCACGTACACCATAATGGGATTATCAAAAGATATCAAATTTTCCTACCCATAAAAATAATCAAATTAATTAAGAATTTTTGAAGATGTTCAAAAGCATTTAGCCGACGAGGCGGGGCGAAGCCCCGCAACACCAAATCAATAATTTACATCTGTCCCGATGCATAGCACGGGTTACCTACTAGTTATACTAATATATTAAATGTGATACTTAATAAAAAAATTAATTCTTTTAACTATCTTTTTAATTTCTGTTAATTTTATTTACTTATTAGAATTAATTAGGTGACTATATTTCCACCCAAAACTTATAACTTGTATAGTCGAAGCAACCTACCTAGACTAAGGCAAAGGAAACAACAACCTAAACAACAAGATTAGCTAAGTCGGGTATAACCCGACCTAAAATAGGAAATACAAATACCGAGTATTACAACCAAGCTAACTAAGTAGCAGAATGCTATAACGTTTTACAAGAAAATAAACAATAATAGGGCTTTGTGAGAAACCTCGCACCACAAGGAGAGTCTTTATACTTTGAAACTTCATTCTTCTCACCATGCTTTATGAAAAATAATCATATATGTCCAGGGGCTTTACACTTGGTTGGATAGCACTACCACACCAAATACTTGTATATTTGTCAAAGAACCAAGTTCTATGTAGATTGTGCAGGACAAATATGCTTTTGTGGACATTAAATAACAAGGAGCATGGTTCAATCTAATCATGTTTTTTCCTTGAGCAACTGTATATGAAAATAATAAGTATCAAAATGCTCGCATGGTCTTTCCATTGAATCGTGTGTATTCTCATTATCCATTGGGATTTCATTGTTCTCTGGAATCATTAAACTTCGGAGCGAATCGCGCGTATTCTCATTATCCATTGGGATTTCATTGTTTTCTGGAATCTTTAAACTTTGGAGCATCCTCCTATTTTGATTCATGGACATGATCACAATCTAATGAGATGATTTCATTGATGATATGAATTAGATTGTGTCTGACTCACCGATTTCCATTTTGGGTAAACATTGATCGAACCTGGTGGTCTCTCCATGTTCCTTTGTGGATCCACGACCTCAACTACACTTCCAATAATTGTAGTTACAGCACCTTAGTGTATATCCTTTACTGGGGATTTCTAACCTTGTATGCATATTTGCAGCTGGTATGTGTGATCTTGTCACTTTAGCGATATCAATGCACAATGAAAATCGATTATTCCTTTTCACTTCATTTTCACATTGTGGAGTGCGGGGATCAAGGTGAGACAATGTGGGAACACACCACGATAATTTCTAGGAGTGGGTATAAAGCGAATAAGTAAAGTTGCATGTATTATGGTGTACCCCCAAGCAGTAATATGCAGATTGGTACACATAACCAGTGCTAGCTATCATCTGTAACCTTTTGATGGAAGCTTCTGCGAGACCATTTTGAGTGTGAATATAGAGTACGGGATGTTCTACTTTTATTCCATTAGGCATATAGTAATCATCAAATCCTTGATGTGAATTCTTCATCATTTTTTTCAAGTCTGATAGACTTGATAGGGAAATCAGGATGGTGATCCCTTAAATAGATAACTTGTGCTAAGAGCTTTACAGATGCAACATTTCTTGTGGACAATAATGCAACGTGTGACCACCGGGTTGAAGCATCTACCAGAACCATAAAATACATGAATGGTCCGCACTCTAGATGTATAGGTCCACAAATATCACTTTGTATCCTCTGTAAAATAGGATGTTTTGTTTAGTGTCTTTAGCATAGGATTGTCTCGATCCTGTTTTTGCACGGACTTTGCAAAATGAACGATGTGCTTTTAACATAGTCAACGAAGCAGAATGGGAGAGAGGTTGCACATCAGTCGCTTAAGAATGAAAATATTATGTTGGAACACCTTGACCAGTTAGTGGCTAGTAGACGTTATTACTTTGTACTGTAACAGCCTTTTGTCTCATTTTCTTTTTTCTCTCGAAAAAGGGGATGTCTGTGTGAATTCTTTAAAACTCAGATCATCATATCACGACCTGGGTGCACTAAGCGGTCGTTCTAAATCCTGTATGAGTCACTATTCGATAACACATCGTTGGTAATGACATGGGATTCAATAATCCGAATAGTAGTAAGGTACATCTCATTAGATTGACTCATTAGTTTTTCTAAAATACGTTTTTTTTATATTTATTAAAGATAATATTTATGTATTCAATCCCATTTTTACGGTGCGTTTACATTATTTCTCATGAGTGAGAAAGTGTATAAAAGAAAAATCCCTCACTCATCTTAATAAGTGGTTATTTATACAATTTAGTAGGCATTTACCTTAAGCCTGTTATTGAATTATTAAATTATATTTCTGCAGTTGGCGTTCTACCTCAGACCCCAGTTTCCACGTCCAGGTTCCAGGTTTTTTGCTCAAATCTTCCCTTTTATGACCAACTTAGAGCTTTAACGAAAATTGTTTTATGTCATCAAGTGACATACTCCATATGAGAGCTATTGAAATAGCTATTAGTACATATTGCTTACATCCAACAGACTGTAACTGTGGTAATTCAAGAATATAGAAATTTGTGATTTTAGATGCTTATAAGTAAATCAACGTATAGACTTAGTTACAAATGTTAACAACTCTCAATGGCCAGCAAACGGGCTAAATAATCTTAACATTAAAATGATTTTGGGTCTTTCTCCTTCAGTTTTTTAGGCCCAAAGTCGTTGCATATGAAACACCATAAGTTTCAAGAGATGTGGATACGACTTAAGAATCAAGCTTGATTCAAACTTGCTTTTACAAAAAAAAAATGTGCTTAGATTGTGTAATATAAGCATTTAGGTAATAAAATCATATTCATATAACCAATATCACAGGTATAAAGTGATATATAGTTTGTTGCAGGTCAAAATTTTGGTTATTTGTAATGCTGCAGTTCAAATATAGTTGAAATAAATTCCTCAGTGTATCTCACAGTAGTTCATTCTTTCAATCTGAACTACAAATTCCATCTCTTAGCTTCTAAAGATGGTGACAAGATTTTGAGATAACATACACCATTTAGATAGTAGTTTTGTATGCAAACATGTATTCATGTGTGTGTACGTGTTATATCTATGGATAATTGGGAAAATATCCCAAAAATGGATACCCCGTTGGGAAAATACCCTGCAAAATAAAACTTCTGGGAAGCTACCCTACCGTCTCTTTTTCCACCCAAAAAGTCAGTATCACGAGATTGACTGGTCAATATCTCGTCTGACGAGATCTCGTATACTGATAAAATTACTAGATTACCCTTATCTTCTTTAAACAATTAGGTGAACACATGTGTAGATCATGTTTGAACACATGTAAAAGAGACGGACTAGATATTTTACACGTGTTAAGAAGGAAAACACGTGTTTATGTGGTCGGGCTAGGGTTCACTCCCTTTTATTTTTTCTTTTCTCTTCAGAAGAACCCTAGCCGTCCCAGCTGTTCTTCTTCTTCTGCTATGAAAAAAATATTTCAAACATGTTCTTCAAATCATTAGAACCCTAGACGTAACCAAAGTGTCGATTCCAGCTATCTTCTGCTACTGAAAAGAGCGGAAATCTTCCAGTTATCATTAGAAATCTTTTCTCTACAGAAGAACCCTAGCCGTAACCATTTCTTCTTCTTCTACTACTGAAAAGAGCGGCGATTCGTTTATTAACAGCATAAACAAGTAAGTCAGTTGAACCCTATGATTATATTACATTGTTAAGTATGTTACTTTGATTTTTAATGAAAATTGATTTCTAGGGTTTTCAAAAATTGGGGGTTTTGTAAAATAAGTTGGGGGTTTCTGGATAAGATTGATTGTAGTATAAACATGATTGTAGCATTTCGATTGATCAATTTGATTTAATTTTGTTTAATTTGTAATTTTCTGAAATTGATCATTTTTCTTAAATTAGGGTTCACTGAATATTAAGAAAGGAAGAAGAAACAGGTAAGTAAATTGAAACCCAAGACTTCTATTTCCCCAAACACTATTTTTATAACATGTGGTAATTTTTGAACAAACACTACTTTTGTAACATCATTTTTTTGTTTTCTTCTTTGCTCATACTCACGTTCTTATTCTATGGGCAGGAAACCTTACATGGATATACCTGCAATCGCAATCTATGTTGAAACTATAAAAAGTAGCATCTTATGGTACATAGTATGACAATTTATTTACATAGCTCAACATTAATTATATGAATTTAGGATCTAATAAATTGACAAGATATGCCGTTCGAGAAAATGAGTAATTAAATCAAATCATGAATTGTTTGTTGTGGGCGTTTCAACGCTGCATAAACAATGATTGCACACACTAGTTGAACGTCCAATCTCTTGAAGTCACTCGTATCAATTGTGTATTAGTGTAACTGAAACTTATTATGAATGCCATTAGTATTCTTGTCTTTGTTTTTTGACTAAGTTACAGTGCTTTGTCTGGAAAGATTTGATACCATTTTAAGATTGCTTTAATTAGACTTCGAGATTATTTTCGCCTTATCCTTGTGGGAGTAGGGAAAAAACAACTCAGGCTTTGTCTTTTAACTCCCCAATCAAGAAATTTTCAGTGGATTCTTCTTTTTTATACACTCTTATCGTCAACACCAGACAAGAACAAAATCACGACTTTAACCTGTATCAGAGATCTATTCGCTATTCTCCCTTTTTATTTCAAGGTTTGCTCTTGATTCTTGAAACATAAAAGTACTATAGCCTTTGTTGATCTAACGTGTCTATATTCTTTTTCCTGTTAAGTACTTGTTTTTTAATGTGTAACTAGAGCTGGAGATCAACATCTTGTCTGGAACGGGACTGGAATCAGCACCACCAACTTACAACTTTTTGACTGGGGAGCAAATGCCACTAGCACCACCAACTTACCAACTTTTTGAATGGAGCAGGGCGCCACCAACTCACAACTTTTTGACTGGAGCAGGAGCGCCACCGCCACCAACTCACAACTCATTGGCTGGAGCTGGAGCGCCACCAGCCCCACCAGCGCCACCAACTCACAACTCTTTGAATGGAGCACCACCAGCCCCACCAAAGTACAACTTTTTGAGTTAAAAAAAAAGAGCGAGAGCCCCACCAGCTTGCAAGCGCATTGTTTCCTTGTTTCTCTACTTGTGACCTCCTATGTTGAGGTCTTATTGTCTGCTGTTTACATTGGCCTGTAATCCTGGACAATGTTTTGATCAATAATACAATTTTCAATTAGTTCTAAAGAAAAAAAAAACTTCTCAAAAAACTCTTGAGCATTCAGTGTCTCTTATTCCCTTCTCCTAGTCTCTTCTTTTGTCGTAATCATGTCCGACAAAATCGGTGGTGTACAGGTGACTTTGGTGTACCGGTCACTTTGGTGTAAGGTGATTTTGGTATACAGATGACTGTGGTATTCAGCAAACATAAGTGAATCTGTTGACTTAAACACAAGGCTTTAAATATCCACCGTTCATTTATTGAGGCTGTCACGTGTCAAAATCCTGTGAACTTAGAAGTAGAGGACACGGTAGCCATTTCTACAAATGGTGTGGGTATATTTACACAGCTTGAATCCCCACCGTTCATTCATTGATGCTGCCACGTGTCGAAATTATGAAGAAAATGTAATTTTGTCTAAAGTCCCACATGTGTGAACACACATGTGTACCTAATTTGACTACTTAACACCATTTGGATGGAAAAATAGACGGTGGAGTAGTTTCCCAGAAGTTTTATTTTGCAGAGTATTTTTCCAACGGAGTATCCATTTTTAGGATATTTTCCCAATTATCCCTAATATCTAAGATACACTATCATGTTAATGTGCATTCACATTGAGCTAAAGACCATTCATGCTTTTCAGTTACACTTAACTTATTAGCATCAAGTTTTAGTAATTCTACTTATCTTTCAAATGAGCTTTAAATGATTTAGCTTTCTAGGATCTCTTCTATGCACCAATAGAAATGTCTTATGCGCAGAAATGTTTTTATACTCAGAAATGCCTTGTACGCAGAATGAGCTTTAAGTGTTTTAGCTCCCTTGTATCATCTATATACGTAGTTAGGCGGGTTAATTTAGGATTACGAACATTATTAGCTGTAATGGTTGAGGACAGATCATGTTAAAAAAAAAATTGAGCCCTACAATCAGCTTTATAGCATGATTACAAATATACACGATAATGCTCATAGTTTAAAAACATCAGATTGATCTTAATAGGTTATATCTCATAAGTTTATAGAACTTTATTCAGAGATGAAGATTATGCATCAGGTATGAGTCGTATGACTTAAAGATATCATACAAGGGATGCAAGATAGATAGATTGACTTATCAATTTTCATAAGTCATAGCTAAAGATTAAAGATCTTTTAAGAGCTCAAGTATAAGAATGATAGGTGATTGAATCGCATTCATTCACAGATTAATGTTGCACATTAGGTCTTGGAAATTTAAACTCAAAAGCTTGCATTTAAATAAATTTAAACAAATACATGTTAGCACTTATCTGTTTGTGTTACTTGCAAGTTAATAGTTATTCAAATCTATTCAGAATTTTTGTTTTAGGTACAACAACTCATTCAAATTGTTAAAACAATTAAAGATTATAAACAACATTATATAATTATGCTTCAACAACTGGTTATAAGATATATCCAAACCAATTTTGTATTAAATCAACTTAGGATTAATTATTTTTTAAGTTTTAGGGTGGGGCGAGTATCAAAAAAGTTTTTTACTATCCAAAAGGATTTACTATTTCTAGATCTAAATTTAATTTAATCTAAATACTTGTTGAGGGAAAATTTTGGATACAAAATTTGAGAGTAAGGCTAGCTCTTATGGACGTTCACAGTCTGAGATGACATCCAAAAAGTATGGCGAAAAATCTCGATTTACAGAGGGATTCTCTACTCTGTTTGAATCCCTCTGTGAATCACATATTCAAACGTAGAATGATTATGCATTAAAAACAAGGAAAAAACACATGCTGATTATGCGTCTTAATTATATGTTAACATGTATCATAAATATGGTCCCACTTTCTTATTTTATTGTTATCTAATCTTTAAGCGGAATAAAGGGTGAATAATGATTTTAAAAAAAATTGACTTTGGATTGATTTCAGCCGTTGGATGTGTTAACCAAAAAATATGGGTCGTACAATAGATTCCAAGAAAAATTTGTCTGTCGAATAAAATTTCGCGTGCACATTAAATCTGGGTCGTCGACCATTAGCAACGCTTATATAAACTGCTAAAGTGTGGCAAAAGAAGACTGTGGCGAAAGTTTAGAAACAGAAAATGCGCGGCTAATTTGATTATTATCTCTTACATGCATATACAAGTGTCCCCTGAAATTCCACATGGATTAGTAACATCTATTTTAGTTGCAAAATAATTGTTGTTGAAAATGTTTGGGATAGAAATATGCGTCCCAAAAGTGTGACAAATAATGTGACCCTACAAATCCTTTGGGGGTGGGGAATAGATAAGATAATAAATGGAGACTTACATCTCTATTCACCCATCATTTAAGTGCATCTCTTGATCAAATGCATTATGGCTTTGGAGATGTAGCACATTCTGTTGTTGACGATGGAAAACCAAGAGTGTGAATATTTCCATATCTACTTGGAGCCGATGACCGATGAATTCCTTTAGGCATACAACTCGAATATTCGGGCTTGTTACCTCCTCCTTTCTCATCGTCAGCGTTAAAACTTTGTTTTTCATGATTAGCATTAGGTTTGATCACCACTACCACTGCTGCATTTTCAAGGATTGCAAATTCCAGGTCTTTTTTCAAAACAGGAGCCGGCCTTGCTGCTTCCACTAGCAATACCTTACCCAAGGTGGACGATATCTTTCGGCGATGTATTGATGATATCCCTATAGGGGATAACAATAGAACAAAGATGAGGATAGAAGAAGTATAGATGAATGTAACCTTAGACATCGGAAACAAATGAAGGTTTTTAGTTTCTATAACGTTGTGTTGTTTGAACCCAAATGGATTAAGCAAATATATAGAGTACATAAATTTGGGGAAGGTTTGGAGGACACTTAAATGGGCTCGTGAGTAGTAAGTTGTAGTACTACCAACAGTCTCAGATATTATGCATTATCCAGCTAATGGATATGCTGGCAAAGTAGAGATCAGAGTTATTAGTTTGACGCATGAATAGTATCATCATCACTTAGCTGTTGTACATGCATTGGAGGGGATGGGGGTACGATCAAGGAGTGGCAATTGGGTTGGTAGTACACTTTTGAATCTTGATGAGTTATTTACCAGCCAGATAATATAAGTGCAGCAGTGTAGGTGAGGATACTCGTGTATCTCATTTATTTCTCTGTCTCCTCTTAGTATCAAAATATAGCTTTACAAAGTCAAGATTTGTATACAAAACTGGTTGGTGTATCAATTGACAAACAAACTCCTTTCTAGTCTCCACGACTTCAATTTGTGTTCCCATTACTTCACAGTGGATGAGTTCGTTATAAGATTCAAGTGGGAGGTGGGGTGTTGCCACAAGCAAGCCTTATCATCGGCCTATATGTTGTCAATGTCTCTCCGGTATAAAATGGTCTGACTCTTTATGCAGCAGTCATGTTATATGATATTTATAAGAACCAGTTTTGAACTTATTCGACGGTTTATTTATTCGGGATGATAGTTTGGCGAGAACCATAACACTACATATTTAAGGGTACTGATATATGGGTTAAGAGTTTGCAATAAATTTACGTGATAGAATTTTTTGGTTCCAGAAATATGGGTCAAGGCTCAAGAGAACTACAGATAGAGTACTAGCCCACAGGCCAATGAACTCCATATGTTTCCCAATTCCCATTGCCGACGCCGACGCCGACGCCGACTAAACAATGGTCCCCCGTGTGGCTTAACAGTTAACAACAATGTAACAAACAAATAAAACGACTAGATAATGGATAGAATTTACAAAGAAACCTTAATATACAGACTCATCTTCAAGTCCTTTAAAAGCATAGTTTAGTTACTTGATATGAACGACCCAATTTCCTGTTCATATTGACATGAGGAAAGTGTCTAATGTACTAATTGGTAAGATCACTACTGGTGAAGAAATTATCAAAGGAATACAGCCTAAAAAATGCAACAAAAGCCACAGTTATCAAAGGTGCATTCATTCGTCTGAAACGAACCAGATATTGAGCTGCAAGAGAGACAATTATAAAACACATATCAAGTATGAGAAGGCAATTCTCCATTTTTTGTGCCAAAATAACTACTAGCAACGGAAAAGCGTTTTGTAAGAGATATATGCCCTTACCTCCACCCTCTTGAACTTACGATCTAAATCGGCAAACCTCTGTGTCAATTTAAATTCATCACATAGGTGGTCAAACATATGCGCGTACTTGGAATCTTCTTTCCAAGCAACATCTGATCTGAAAATTAGATTAAAATCGAAGTGCTTACTTGTTATTAAAGAATCTCAGATGTAATGTCATTGGATCTGAAAATTAGATTACTGAAATTGGATTGATAAAAATCAGTTAAGCTTCCACAAATATGAATCACCCAGTTACCTCTCATATAGCCCAAACCAGTTAACGATATCTGCATCAGCACGCGTTCTCCACAGCAGTTCAAGTAAATTTTGGAAATTGTATGTAGTGCCACTTTCTTCCAATCCAATATTTACATTTGTATATTCAGATATCAATTCATCAACCTGAAAGAGCAAAAAAAAAGTTCTAAGAGTGCTCAACCTGACCAGGAAAAAAGGAGTAAATGTATAGTGTTTGCAATTTGAAGGAAATAGCAGGCGAGAGTAATAGTCAAGAGCAACACTTTGACCAAGAACACTAGCGATCGTACAAATTCCATCAATGTTAAAGTTCTGCAGCATCATCTAGTTTGACCCATCTTGCACACAAGTGGGTAACTTCAGCTTTTCACTCACCTCGTAATCTACAGTAAAGGAATAATGGATCAATCATATGAGTATCTAAGATTGTTAAGCTGATGGAGAAAAGAGAAAGTCTAGGCACTATCATGCCTGTTCACAAGTTCTTCCAGAGACGGTCATCCCTATTTAGGTGCTTGCCGATACCGTAGTGCGCAAAGAAACAACAGAAAAATTCACAATCCACTATCTTTTACTAGTAGTGAGCAAAGCCATCAAGAATAAAACTGCATGTTTCAAAACCCCAAAGCCACATTCCAGGTGTCTGGTTTGGATTGTTGGCCGACAACCGGGATGATCTATATGTAGAATGCAGACAAAGCAGGGGAATGATCCCTTCAAAAATTATTTCTCTGGCTTATCTCTTACGAATTTCCATGGGTTACATCTTAATTTGGTGTCAACTCTTTAACTATTTTAGTTTTAGTATCAAGAACATAACTTGGTTTAAAATTTGTAACTTCAATATTTAGTGCCAGGGGCTAACAAACCTCCCCCACCCATTCGATTCAACGTCCTTGTTGAATGCAAGTTCAGTTCAGCATTCTACTGAACAGATAACTGTGTACATTTCAGAAAACTCCCAACTTCAGAACCATCCATCACAAGTACAAAGTTAAATTTAGGGATGGTTCCACTACAAAAATAATTTAAAATCTTAGATGCTGGATTATAAACTTTAGATAAAACTAATGCTCAATGAAATTGATGAATTACATTTTCCACCAAAAACAACTTCCTACTTTGGTCCTGTATTCCCAAAAACTCCCCAACCACTTCAAGCTATCCATTTCTAACTAGGTTGTACTTGAGTATATGTCATATGTCATTAGCTGCACAACACTTTGGAACCTTATCATCCTAAAATGTTAATATTTTACCCCTACAGCGAGATGACTAAGATGAGTCATAAAAGAAGGGAAATTCATTTCATACAGATGTAATTCTGTGAAGAGTCTCCACAGTCCTTGGTTGTCCCAGAAGCATGTCTTTTAATAATCTTCAGGTATCCATCAACTTCTTGATCGAGCATATTAAACATTACGGTGGATCCATATTTGAAAATCACCATCTAAGAGTAACTCTTCCCACTTAACTTAGCCTCCAATTCCTGAAATGAGTAACTAAACACGTCATAATGAGTGAATTGAATCGAGGTTTATATTAACCACCAGCTGATTATGTAAATAGTCAATGCGACGTATGAACTTACTTGAGGAGGCGGGTAAGATCAGTAAATCTCAGAACAACGTAATTGCCAATTCCAGGAGTATGTGGGATCAAATTGGCTTGATTCTCAGACATTAATCCCATCAAATCGATTCTGTAACCACCCAGCAAGAAGAAGAAAAAAACATTAAGATTGTGGAAAATATGACAATGATCATAAAAAAGAAAGTCAAAATAACAGACATATGGGATAAGCAATAAGCCCTAACTGGAATTGATGTCCTAAGATCCTCCTCCTTTTTTATGTTACCATTGACCTCTGAAGATGAAGAGTAGGCTTGATAATTAACCTCACATTCTGTATGAGGAGAAGAGGAAATAGAGCAAAGGTTACGAGCACCGCCACCATGAGTTGAACTAATAACTCTGGTGGTATGGGAAATCGAACCCTGTTTTGAAGTTAGGGTTTTACTGAATAGCAGCTTTAATGATGATGATGAAGAACGAAATAGAGATACAATTGTGCTTCTGAACTGCTTATTGTTGATCATCCACTTGAAAATCTTCGACATTGTCCCTCCTCCGTCTTCAATTCACAGACGGTGTAGTTGTGCTTAGGGAGCTGACAATTGCCCGCCACTACGCGGGTTCCGCCCTATAAACAGTTGTTTAAACGGGCAGGGTAGGGCAGGGCAGGTCCGGCAGGATTAGTATCGAACCTTCAAAACCGTGCCAGACCGTAGAAAACCATAGGTTGACCACCAACCTGCCCCGACAAAGTTTAAATTGCCTCACCCTTTAATTCTCACAATCTTTATAGGGAGCGATACAATTATCATAATTAGAATGATATTATTTTAATATTTTATTGTTATTTATCTTATCGAATCTAAATTAAATTGTATTGAATTTAAAGTTAATTTTGGATTATATTTTTTTTTATAAGCTTCTATATTTCTAGAGAAAATGAATGTATTCTGAGACTATAAGATCACCATCTACCACTTTAAAAATCAATCGTTGAAAATTAACGGTTGAAATTAAACTTTTTATAATTTGATGTTATAACTTTTGTGATACCCATAAAAAATATAACATAAAGCTAATTTTTTTTATTCAGCAAGCACGGTGTTACGGCAAAAACATTAGCGCATTCCCTGACACACAAAGGGATCCATGGCTAGTGATGGAGTGAAGAAAACTAAAGGCAAGTGAGGGCAGTTACTCCCATTTGCCATCTAGTTCCTAAAAAATTTATGTATACTTTTTTTATACAAAACTATTGTAATTAGATTTATTATTTATATTATTTATATTTTATTAGGATCTTAGAGCAACCACAGTCATACGACCATACCAAACAACCAGTAAAAAATTTACTCTTTGGTCCGCCTGAAACGCAACGGTGCATGAGTAAAATTTGATCGGGCGGTTGTCTAAGCTAGCGCCTGGAGTTGGACGCACGGCTAGGTATACGTCTGTTGAAACGGGCGTACGCGTATGATAACGCTTGGGTGGGGCGGACATTTGGTGAACGCTCGATGGGAGGCGTAACCCAAAAGAAAGCCTGATGATGGATGCACCCCTAGATCCACGTCCTAGAGACAGGCGCTCTCTTAGCCGAACGCCTGATGGGGCAGAATCATAGCCAAACACCCATCATTTTTCTACACGTGTAGCTGGTACGTGTTTCAGCTGAGACGGGCGCATGCTTAGACATCCGCTTGAAGCATCAGGCGCTTCCTTAGCCGTACGCGCGTGTCACCAAACGTTAGTCTGGATGAACGCCTGATGAATAATTTGAAATGTTATATTGATTTGGATCTAATGGTAAACGAATGGAATGGTAAATGGTAAATGAATGGTAAATTAAACTAAATGAATGGTAAATCAAACGTTAGTTTACTTAAACGTTAGTCTACTTACATTTGAAATGTTTTATTAATTTGAAACGTTAGTCTACTTAAGCGTTAGTCTACTTACATTTCCCTTTTTCTTCATCAAGCGTTTATCTAGGCGCACGCCCCATACACAGGCGCTCTCTTACGCGCACGCCCATTACAGGCGTTAATCCAGCTGAACGCCCAACACAGGCGTTATTCCAGCCTAACGCTTGATTTCATGCGTGCGTCTAGCGTTACGCCTGATGGGGCGTCCTCTTGGATGAACGCTTTATGGGGCGGACTTCTGGTTAACGCACGTCTGATGAAACGCACGTCTAGATAAACGCCTGACATCTGACGGAAAGCCAGTGTCACGCCTGGTAAGGGGCGCATATCTAGGTTAACGCCTCACTATATTTGGGTTTGGTCCAGTTCGGGGATCAAATTTGATCATTAACATTAACAAATCCGGACCAAAGACCATTTATACTCGCCCACTACGCCTGATTTTGAACGGACCAAAGATCAAATTTAGGTTTCGTCCGTCTTTTAGTCCAATAACTATGGTTGCTCTTAGTTCCATATTGTAAAATGGTATAAAATAAAGTAGTTTTATAAATCTATGAGTTTTTACACTTATAGATCCATTCTGGAGATGAATTCTATACATGGACTTACGACGAGTTAGGGTTGGTACCCTAATATATTTGGTGCCACACAATGAGATTTTTTTTTTCGTTATTTTTTCCTCTTATCAATTGCGGTTGAGATCTGTTATGCCTAATTTTTTGAAATCCGGTCCTCAAAAATGGCTAGACTAGTTGATTTAATCCTCAGAAAAAATTACCACGCAACCACACCACCACCGATGTTGAAAGAAGTGACGGTGGAGACGAAGGTTGGTTATTTTTTATGTTGGTAGGTGGTCAGTGTAGGTGGTAGTGTAATTGTCTGGAATATGGGGGGAATTTTGTACGGTTTGGGGTGCATTTGATAAGGGCTATTTAGTCTGAGTTGGAAAAACATACTCCATTACCTTATAAACTAAGCTAAATCAAGTTTGCATAATTTTTTAGAAAAAAAAAAAAAGATATACTTTTAGATATTTTTATAATTATACCCTTAGAATAATAAAAAATAATATATTTTTCAAACTATCACAAATAATTGTAAACTTTATATCGTTGGAAAATATTTTAAAACACCTACGTATCAAATGACTATCAAATTATACATATTTTTTATAATAATAATTATTATTTTAAAGGATAATTTTAAAAATATTACCTAACTTAATGAAATAGCTTAATTCTTAAGGAACAAAATTTTAAACTAAATAGTTCAATTTATGAGGAACGAACCGAATACTTGAAGATCATTTTCGCTTTGATTTGATCCTATTTAGCTGTCCCTCAATCCCTCCAACAACAAAAGAAGAAAAGAAAAAGGAGCCGGACAATCATTATCCACACCAAAAGCCAGGTAGTGACCGTCAGGTACCGGAGAAAATGAAAGAAGGGGAAAAAACAAATATTCACGGTTGGGCTATTAAAGCCTAACCAGTAACCAGAATGTCTAGAAACCTTGGATGACCACAAATATGATTTTAGTTTTTTTTCACTGCTTTTTATAGAAAGTAGCCATAAGGAGGAATTAAATTGGTGTCATGGTAATAGAATCATTATGTACTGTATCCATCTAAAATGCAAACATTCATAGTCAGGCAGGGTAAGATCGCAACTGAGTACGAAGCATTCCTAGGACGTTTTCCCATGAGTGTAAACTTTGGTAAAACTCATGTAAAAACAAATAATAAAAGGTAATCTTATTTCGTTCACTAGAACACGTAATAATGATAGGGTACCACTACCAATCTTTAAGTAAAACCGATATTTGTTTTAACAATAATAGTATGGACTAAACTGCCTAGCGCGGGAATAAATGGTGAAAAGAAATACATCAGAACTCCATATTTTCTGAATAAACCGGCACCTAGAACAAAGATTCTAGGCTCCGTTTCGGCTCCTACAAATGCTATATACCTCTGCAAGAAAAAATAAATAAAACACATTTGAAGTACCGAGGAAAAAGGCCACAATAGGAAGGAGCAAACTTTGTTGTAAAAGGTCTTTTACGAAATACTACAATAAGAAAAAGGTCATACCTCCATCAACCTTAAGTAAAAATCAAGGCCTACAAATTTTTGATTAAATTCAAATTGATCCTTACGAAACTCCAACATCTGGGAGTAGTTGGGGTCTTCCCTAAAAGTAATTTCTGATCTGAAAAGATCGAAAATCAGAAAAAGTCAGCTGTAGTTGGATATCTGAGGTCACGTTGATATTTAGTTATTACTAAAATATGACCAGTGCATTATCAAAGATTTACAATCCCAGCAGTAGTATCCAAGTAAAGGTTTGTCAATGCTGGGAGTTGAAATGTCATGTACCTATCAAAAAGCCCAACCTTGACAATAAGATCAGCAAGAGTAGAATTTGCACTCCCAACTAGTTGATTCATTCTTTTTTTCCGCATTATATAAGACCTTATTGTCCACCTTCCACAAGGTAATTCCGTAAATGCTGCAATTACTCCATTAGCCTAAAACCGAAACCGAGTGGTAAGAAAACTTATCCTGAGAGGAAAAGAAAAAGCATTTGCAAATTTAAAGAGGTACCTTGCGAACGTAGTAGTCGAGAGCTATACTTTGACCAAGAACACTACTAATCACACGATATCCATCTGTATCCAAATGCTGAAGCATCATAGAACCTTGGCCACCTTGCATCCACATGGGCAAATTCGAGTTTTCTCTCACCTCATACTCTACAATTTCAAAACAGTAGAACATCAAGTTTCCAGTAAATAACAATGAGAGAAGGAGCAACTACAGAAATGGAATTTATTTGTAATCGATATTTAAATGACACATTGGCAAAGGATAAATACTAGTAAGAGATATATTCTTGCTAAACCACAGACCTAAAAGAACAAGGTTTATTAAAACCTTGATAAAAATAAAATGACAAGGATGTGGGTGTTTGAGTGTGTGGATAAACCATAATTGTACCTTCTAGTTCTAAGTCATGCACCAAATTAACTCCAAACTGTAAGGCGATGGAAAGCACATGATCTTTTATGCATTTGCAATCACTGGAATTCATTTTCTACTCCTACCTATGAAAGTTTCAGACCTAAATTCAGCAAATTAAAAGAAAAGGGAGCACAAACCTATCTAATAATCAACAGTTTCATAGTGTTTCCAATTGATGTTTGAGATTAATCACTTCCCATCTAACCACTAAATGAACGAGGGTTCGTCGGTATGCCCGTGCTAGAAGGCAAAGGTTCCACCTAGTACAAATGAAGTTCGGTAGGACTTGGAACTTATTTATATCTTACTGATGTGGTAATTCTGGAAAGACCCCACATCCTTGCTCGTTCCCAGTAACCCTGAAGCATGTCTTTCGATAATCTTCAGATACCTATCAACCTCATCGTCAAGCATATTAAACAGTACAGTGGATCCATATGGGAAAACCACCATGTAAGAGTACTACTCTCGCTTAACTTAGCCTCCGAATCCTGAAATGAACAATTAAACTTATTATAATGAAACCTTGGCAACTAAACAAGTCAAGCTGGTATCTTTTGGGGGTTGTTTTACTGTAGTAAAAGAGCCACATTCCAACAAAATCTATTGCCAGGCGAGCATGTATATAATGGAGTAAAAGTACTGAACTGTCAGAAAAATCTACAAGATGAATATAACAAACAAAACATAGTAATATGAACTCACTACAGAAGGATTTTGAGAAGTCGCATTGCCGAATTTGAGAATAGCATAATTGGTGATTCCAGATGTATGTGGGATCAAATTGGCTTGCTTCTCATCCATTAATCCTTTCAAATCAATCCTGCAAAACCACTTAAACAAATAAACAATAGCAACTTGGAAGAAAACAGCAAAATCATAAAAATCTAATAAACCCCAAACCTGTTGGAACATGAAATAAGCCCTAACTGGAATTGATACCCAAGGATGGTCGCTTTTGATGTTGGCTGTGCCATCAGTGACCTCCTCGGAAGATTTTTGATTAACCTCAATTTCACTGTCAGACGAAAAATTAGAGCAAAAACTACGAGGGTTTGAATTGAAGCTTAAATTAATAACTCAGGCTTGAGAAAGCAAGAAACTCTGTTTGGGAGTTTGGATTCTGTAGAAACTGAGAACATTAGGTTTTCTTACCGGAGATTTTGCAAGAGAAGAAGAACAAGAAAGAATGGTGTTTATCAACTGCTTGTTGATTAAACATTCAATCTTCGACATTGTTCGTTAAACTTCACTGTAATTTGATCCATAAACCCTTTCAAACATTTAACTGATTTTCTTTAAACCCATGCAACATGAGAAATTTTAACGGGCCAAGAAAAGTTTTCAAGCTACTAGATGCACGATTTTTTGGGACCCTTCCTTTTTGAGGGGGCCATGATAGGTGTAGGCCATTCGTATTATAAAGTTAAGGGATATCCTAATAAGAAATTTATTGATTAGTCGTAGGCCCATATAAAATGTTATAGCAGGTTCATATAAGATGTTATAGCAGGGCTCAATCAGAAACTAATTTTAGGATCTATATTTGTTAAAAAGATGGAAATAACCCCAAAAACCGTTGCACCAAACGTGTGAACAAAAGCATAATGATCGACTTCCTAAGAGCAAGGCTATGGATAGAGTGTTCTCTTTCAAAGTAAAGGAGCTTCACATAAAAAGAGCTAATTATGCTCCACTATGGGTAGAGAGGAGAGGGTCTTTCACCCAAACTCTATCAACCACTCCTTCAATCGAAGGAGTGTTGGGCAGTCTTCACTAGACGGCTGAACTTCACCCTTCTGGATAAAAAAAATTACTAGACGAGTAAACTTCATCCGTCTAGATATTTGTTTTAACATAAAACTCTTAAAACACGGGTCCTACCTAGGTTTTTTAATAATAAAAAAAACTAAAAAAACTCCCAAACGGGAGATCTTTACCCTCCAGGATTGTTTTTTATACTAGACGGGGAAACTTCACTCATCTAGTCTCTCTACTTCACTTTATCCCATAGTGTGAAACTCACTGCTTCGCCTAGTCACTCCATCATTTTGAAAGGGAAAGAGTGTTAAAACACTCTATCACATAGCCCTCGCTCTAAACAACGTCTTGTTCATTTAACCAGACTTCTCTCTCTTTCCTTTCTCTCCCTAAATTAATAGCGACGTGAAGAAACTCGTCAATCATTTGGATTTCTCTAGCGATACAAAGTGGTGGTGTTGCAAGATATACGATTGGGTACTAGTGTTGCTGATGGTGTTGGAAGGAGAAATCATCAAAGCTAGAAAAAATCCAATTGAGTTTTTGTAATCTGCGTAGTTACAGAAACATGCAGTTTGTATTTTGTGTTATAGGAGATAGATCCGCCAGTACATAACTCAAATACTGATGAAAAGTGCTTGAATAACCAACATAAGTGATATGGGATTTGCGTTTTTTGCTTTCTGTAAAATAGATCCACCAATACATATGTCCAATACTGATGAAAATTCTTGAATAACCATCATAAGTGACATGCAGTTTGTATTTTGTGTTATAGGAGATAGATCCGCCAGTACGTAACTCAAATACTGATGAAAAATGTTTGAATAACCAACATAAGTGACATGCGATTTGTGTTTTTTGTTTCTGTAACATAGATCCACCAATACATATGTCCAATACTGATGAAAGTGCTTGAATAACCATCATAAGTGACATGCAGTTTGTGTTTTGTGTTATAGGAGATAGATTCGCTAGTACATAACTCAAATACTGACGAAAAATGCTTGAACAACCAACATAAGTGACATGGGGTTTGTGTTTTTTGTTTTCTGTAACATAGATCTACAAGTACATATGTCGAATACTAATGAAAATGCTTGAATAACCATCATAAGTAACATGCAGTTTGTATTTTGTGTTCTAGGAGATAAATCCACCAGTACATAATTCAAATACTGATGAAAAATGCTTGAATAACCAACATAAGTGACATGGGGTTTGTGTTTTTT
>JAJJMC010030610.1:397483-448279 GCA_023531435.1 Papaver californicum
AAAATGCTTGAATAACCAACATAAGTGACATGGGGTTTGTGTTTTTTGTTTTCTGTAAAATATATCTACCAGTACATATGTCCAGTACTGGTGAAAGTGTTCCATCACAATGTAACATGCAATTTATATTTTATGTTCAAGGAGATAGATTCGCCAGTAATTAAATACTGATGAAAATCGGTAGTACATATTTGATATACTAAAAAATCCTAGTTTATTTTGATTAATATGATCCGACGGTGCATATATGATAGTTCATTTTGCTTTTGACAATATAAATTCGCAATACATGTATGTTATACTGAATAAATACTAGTTTGTTTTGATTAATATGACCCAACAGTGCATATATGATAGTATAATTTCTTTTGATTTTTCTTTTGTTAATGTGAATTAGAATTTGAGAGTCAACAAGAGGTTGGGAGATGGAGTCCAAATGATTGTCAAAAAAACAAATGATTCACATCTGTCAAAAATAACACAGGGAAATAATTTTTTCAATAAGTAAAAAGTAGTTCGTCCCTCAAAATAAACAGTACATAATCCCTGTAGTGTAAAAAAGCGAAGAAAAAAACTGAAATTTAATCTCTTGACTATAATGTTTTAAAATGATGCGTAAACTGAATCTGAATTGTGACACAAAAGTGTACTACAAATACTGAAACTCAATCTCATTGCTACGAAAGAATAACATTGCATGTAGCCTTGTCATGATGATCTTTAATACCACAGTCTAAAACGGTACACATGCCATATTTGGCGAAAAGTGCAATACAAGTCTTCCTAGTACATCAACATTGTGAGACCTGCATACAAAAAAAAAACAGTTAAAAAAGCAGATCATCATATAATCTAATAGTACGTATATGTTATGCTGAAAAAATACTATCAAGATAAAAACATAATTATATATATATATATATATGTACAAAAGATAGTGCTCAGTATATAAAAAAGATTACCTAAAAATACGTATTGCTGATTAATTTCATTCTTCCATATATGTACTGCTAAATCATATAAATAAGTGAAATATAACAAAATCAAAACAGTTTTTTTCAGTATGTCATATATAACTGCTGATTCATAATCTAAAAATCAATTGCATGTCAAAAATATTACTGAATCTATGAATATAACCGAATCGAAACAATTTTATTTCAGTATTCCATATATGTAGTGCTAGATCATACAAATTAAGTGAATAAATATTTGAAAATAACAAAATCAAAGCAGCTTTTTTAAGTATGCCATATATGTATTGTTGTTTCATAATTTAAAAATCAACTGCACCTCAAAAAAAACTCATGAATCTATGAATGTAACCAAATCGAAACAGTTTTATTTCAGTATTACATATATGTAATTCTGGATAAAACAAAAAAAAATGATAAAAATCTGAATATAACAAAATCAAAACAATTTTTTTCGGTATGCCATATATGTACTGCTGGATCAAACAATCTGAAACAACAAACAAGCATGATTTTAAGAAAACAAAGAAAGGAAAGCAAAAAGTCAATCAAATTGAAAGTTAAAAAATGATGAAAACATGATAATCTAACCAAAAATCGAAGCACCGAAAACGTATTATCTTCTTTATAAGAAATATACATTGTTGGATTATACAAAAAACAACAAAAAAACAATTTTAAAACTGAATAAAAATATACTCAATCGAAGTTAAATAACACGAAAAGATTATAATCTAAATCTAAAATCGAACTTGCATGAGGCAAAAAAACAGATCTATGAATCAATTATAAGTTTCCTGTAATCAATTATAAGCAAAAAAAAACTTACAATCAAACAAGAGAAAGATAAAAATCATATCAAAAAGTAAAAAGAAAATTAAAAACACAGGAAGTTCAAGAAAAAGCTGATATGAACTTCATAAATCAGTTGAAATCAAACAATAAAAGAAGAAAAAATAACAAATCACAGAAGATTATCATACAATATACCTGGAAATACGAAAAAAGATCTTCAAAAAAGCCTTGGAAAACGAGAAGAGGAGAGTTACAACAACAACAACAGAAGAGAGTGCGAGAAGAAATTGGATCATTGAATTTCTTCTTTATACACATGTTAAAAGGTATTGGGGATATTTAAAAATATTATTCTAAACATCCCATATGTTCCTAGGACGTACGATTTAATTTTTAGGTCCAAAACAAAAAGCTTTTTAAAAAAAGGACCATTGATTAGTACTTTCTTAATAGATGGACCTGCCACTAATAAGGCTAGGGCTGTCAACGGATGCTATCGAAACGGATATCCGATAAGTTCCGACGGAATCTTAAACTTCAAATCTGATTCCGTTTCGATAAGGTTATCGGATATCGGATATTATTCGATAAATATCCGATAGCTGATATAAATCTTAAAACCTATTTTTCACTTCAAACATAGAACAACATCAGAACCACCATCTCTATGTATATAATACATCAATACTAATTCTTTCAACTTATGTTCACAGCTATAACAATCTTCAAAATTAACCTTACTCCATTTTAAATACTAGCTTCATTAACAATCACATAACTCAGTAACAGAGTTAAATAACTTAACTAAGTTAAATTAACAGTAACAATTACCTCAAGGATTTCCACTGAAGCAGTTGAATTCAATTCAGAAATTATCAACAATTTCAATCCATTCACTTGATCCATTCAGTTAATTCAATCTCCAATTCTTCTCCTGGAACACCAATTTCATCTTCTAACTTCAAATTACATAAACCCTAATTTCAATTTAGAAATTGGGGAAGAACATTGTAACCCTAATCTTTTGATTCATCCACAAATTAACTTCTAAACTTCAATTAATTCATAACCCTCTTACTTTTTATTCATCAGCAGTCCAATTCTCCTTTCAATTTCACAAAATCCCCAAATCAATTCCTTTCAGTACCCTAACCTTAATTTCTCACGAACCCTAATTTCTCAGTTGTTCTTGATTCATACTCTCCTCTTTAAACCATCCTTCCTACTAGCATAACGATCTTATTCTTCTTCTTATAATCTTAGAACTTGACCTTAACAAATTAATTTCACAACCAATTATCAACTCACAGAAACCCTAACTTTCTCGTCTTCTCTACTTCAAAATTTCTCGTTCTCTAAATCAATCAACACCATAACACCTTCAACAACACCTTCTAAACTTTTCCCCTCATTATTTGCTCATTAATCTCTCGTTTGAATTCTCGATCTTTATGGCAGATGAAGAACAGAGGAAGAGAAGAGGGGGAGAATTAGGAAGAGAACTAGAGAAGTGAATCTGTACGGGGTTACTTACGACTCTTATCGGTATCGGACGTTATCGGACGGATACTGGCTCATCCGGTCCCGTTACGATAACACGAAAATATCCGATATAATATCAGTTTCCGACATCCGATATCCGTTATATCGGATAATATCCTATAGGATCCCGGATTTCCAGAAACGGCTATCGGATTTCGGATTGGGATTGACAACCCTAAATAAGGCCCATCAAAAATGTACCTATAGGTAATTCCTACTATCATATTTACTGGAAATAATTAAGTTATTTTTTTATTTAAATTGATCTAATCCAATAGGTTAATAACCACCTAAACATAATTCTATAAATCTAATTCTAATTCTAATTCTAATTCTATTTCTAATTCATTAACATGCAAACTTCAAAATTAAAAACCTAGCCGAGTTTTCATTCAAAATCTCTTTTCCTCATCTTCCTTCTTCATCTTCCATAAACGTTCATCGTTTTCGATTAATCGCTGATTCATAAAAAAAAAATCATCATTGATTAATCTCGTTTGTAAATGGGTTGTACTAAATGTCGTAAGATATGTTACCGAATTCGGGGATTACAACCATCGCTAATCCAGCAAATCAACCAGGAGTTGAAGAACCAATTACAGCAGAAGTTGAAGTCGAAATCGAGTCTTTAGTGTATGTACACTAGAAGGTATTTTCCTACAAACCAAAAAAATTTCTTCCATTTTCTTTAAAATATTGAAGTACACATACTGGTAACCTCCCAAGTCATTCACATAGTGATGGGATGTATCTTCATATATAATATCAAAAGGATCGGGTTGATCATCCATTGGTACAGGATCCGATTAGATCTACGAAAAATATCACGATGTTAATTGCGACAAAAAAAAAACTACAAGGATCATCAAGGTCGATATATCTATACCCAACTGCATCAAAATTCAGCGAAGAACTTTTGCAGCTTTACCAGGACGAACATTCTTTTGCACACCAAAAAATTAAATTTGGTTAGCCAGACCTAGTACTTCAACCTTTTCCACTAATTTCTAACTGAGAGTTCGTCTAGGAATATATTGGACTCAAACTAGTCAAACGTTATTTTGTTTCACCCAAAATGTAACTTCTGCTAGGAGTTCTTGAGTTCTAGTAGTCGAATTTAGTCCAAAACTCAATTAAAAATTTAAAGCTAAGTTCGGCTACCTGTTCTTCAGTTTTCTAGTCGAAACTCAGCTTTAAAAGTTTTAATTTTCACCAAATTTTAGCCAATTCAAGCAACAAAAACTCATTGACAAGTATACATGAGTATCCCAAACATTATAATCTTTATTTTCTTTGTTTCGATCCTCGTTTAGCTCGTAAAAACCATCATTTTGAAATTAAGATTGAATTTGGAAAAGAATACATTCACTATCTAACAAATTACTCATTACC
This sequence comes from Papaver californicum, assembly GCA_023531435.1. NCBI lineage: Eukaryota > Viridiplantae > Streptophyta > Magnoliopsida > Ranunculales > Papaveraceae > Papaver > Papaver californicum. The sequence goes on from JAJJMC010030610.1 coordinate 402,187, forward strand.
GGATTGTTATGAAGATTAACGAATACTTTATGTACTTTACGAATTGAAGATTTGCATTCCTCGAAAATTGTCCCTCGAATCACTCATTTTGAATAAAAAATCACAAAACCTAAATTTCAAAAAGAATAATCCAACTCACACTAGTGTAATTAAAAACTAACAAAATTTAACTAACTTAATTATTAATAACTAATTAAAAAATAGTCATTTAGCTATTAACTAAAATATTCTCTCTCATCAATTAAAGTACAAAAAAGGAGGCACCGGTTTCGTTTGCAACAGCTCTGGCAATTTATGTTTTACGGTTCCAGGAGGTCCATCCAGTAAGATTTGAAAAGCTGTGGATGCCGAAGTGGGAGCTCCACCAACTCTCTGATCGGAGCCACCAGCCTTCTTACTCCACCAACTTCCTCATATCCAAATTTGTTAGCCGATGAAAGTAATAGCTCTAGCATGAGAAAATAAGAAATTCTGTTTGGGTGTTAGGTTTCCGGATGAATTGAGAATTGGGGTTAGAAAATTAGGATTTTCTTAATGGGGGTTTTGTTATACTGACAAGAGAAGAAGATGAGAGAATGGTTTTTATCAACTGCTGGTTGATTACACATGAAATCTTCGACATTGTTCATTAAAATTCACCATAATTTGATCCAAGTGATTAAGTTCTGGAAGATTTTTTTCTCTCTTAAACCCTTTCAAAGACACTACTACATATTGATTTTTTCTCACACAGAAACTCTTAACGGGCCAATAAATCTTATGGTGTGTTTTCGGTTACTGGATATACCAAGGCCTTATTTAAGTCCTATTCAGGTTCACGTTCATCTAACCATCGTGTTGATGTTGCCTAGAAAATCCGAAATTTTTTCACACCTAAAGATTTAAAGGCGCCTAGACAAATAAAGTTTTTACGTTAAACATTGAGAAATTTTTTGTGAAAAGAAAATTCAGGTGATGACATCGGACATAATTTAATTGATGGAAATATTTAGGGGTTTAAGAAACTCATTCTCTTATTGGTTCTTTTGTTTTAAAATTAATACACTTCGTTTACACTTAGTACTTAGTTGTACTGGATCAATGTCACCTACAATGGGTGGACAACACCGCAAATCGACATTCAATTTGGAATTCGTTAGTATTAAACTTATTATATTCATAAATCTTGACTAAGTTAGGAAAACAAAAAAAAAAGGTGTAAACCTAACTGTTCCATCACGATAGGACGGGACGGGACAAAATCCCACCACACAAAATCAAAAATTGAAGATAACAGTAATGAAAAGTTCAATATACCCGGTGTATAGCACAGGCATAAATCTAGTCATATTACAAGGTCAACCAGAGATGAACATGAGGTGTGCTTGCACACTGCATTATTGCACAAACGAGCAACAACTAATTTGACAATCCACAATCGCCAATGGGGATATTGTTTTACGTCTGAGTGAATGAATTAAGAAAGTAAAACTTCAGTTGGAAGATATATATATGACCGATGCTTCAAGATTTTTCCTAAAAATGATCTTTTTATTGTGCTTTCACCTCAAAGTCTACTCGATAAATCCAAACCTAGCCATTTGTGAATGCTTCTTATTAAAGAACATGGCGAAATCTGAACCACAATTCTTCACTCTTGGAAGCCCATCTTGAGGAAACTAAACTTATGACACCCTGAGTTCAGTTAACATTATGTCATGGATAAAACTTAAAAGGACTATGTCTTTACACATCCTATTAACCAGCTCATGATAATAGAAGAGAGAACAAAGAAATAATTGGCGGTGACACTCGTAGTGTGCTGTAGCTCTCATAGTCGTTAAATCCGACCATATACATGGAACCACCATCTCATTCTTACATGTAGCACCGCAGGATCTCTTCTACACGAATCAAATTCGATTGTATACATATGGTCCTAAAGCAATTTACATAGCATAAGTAACTCGTGAATTATCGGCATCATATGTACATAAATGGACCACAAGGTACAGTTTTAAAGCATATATAGAAAAGAAAAAGGAAACAATAATAATAGAAGATATACAAAAGTATGCGTTTCGAGTAAAAACACTGAAGGTACAAAGCTGACACGGTGAAGAAAAGAAAATTATGCGGCTACATATTGTTACAATACAGTAAAGATGCAATATTTGTGTGATTAAATGCACCAAGGTCTGTTGACAGTACTCTCTCTTTTGAATATGTTCCTGACAATGACCCACATGAAAATGATCGAGTAGCATACTTTCATATGAGAGTTCAAATTAACTTCGCTGCTAATATGAACTAGTAAATTTGCATGCACAAGCATTGCACATGTTGCTTAAGTTAGGTTTAGGAATCATATGATGGCAACAAAAAACATTTATGTTAGGTTTAAGGATTCTATATATTATGGCAACAAAGAGGATTCCTGGTAGAAATATGAGATGTTGTGTACTAAAATGGAAGGAGTAGCGATGAAACGACTCTGATAACGTATAGATGGCTTGCTCAAGACTCGTTGAAAGAAGTTATGACAATGATAAGCGAATAATATGAAGAAAAAAATCAATTAATACTGTTTAATTATATCTAAAATAGATAAAAATCGACCATTTGCATCTACCAATATAGCCATGTTGAGAGAGATAGAGAGAGATACCTCACTGAAAAGACCTGCAGCCTGTACAAATTTCACGCTGAATATGACTGCAGTTACTTGAAAATATATTATAGCTGCAGCAGATTATATGATGACCAATGGCTGAAATAAGCGATAAAACATACTGATATAAGTGACAAAACTTTCAAGAGGTTACAAAGTAAGTTATGTTTATTATCCTGAACTTTCAGAAGTTTACCTTCCGTATAGCAAAATTAACCTTTCGTATAATAACCAGTTTTCCCAATCACAACAAAATGAATCGGATGCGATCGATATACGAGTGGATGCATATAGTGATCAATATATGTGGCTTTCTAGAATCAAAATGTGCAAAGAGATAAAATATGCAGAATGCAATTGCCCAATAGAAGGAGACAACTTGTCTATATCACCATAAACATGACACACTTTACTAGCTAAAATCAGCTACAAAAATTAACAAGTTGTCTATAAGATTAAATAGATAGATTTCAACCTGAAAAATAACATTTTCAAAAATTTACGCTTTTTAAACATAATATCATCTGACTAGTTTGCATTAAAAAAAAAAGACTAGTTTTCATTTTAGTGAGCAAGATTGCAAGATTATGATGTATCAATATTACTTCATTCCTTTTATTGCAAGAAAATATTCTCCAATTTATACCCTTGAACCCTACTGCAACAACCATTTATAGTCTGATCAAGTAATTATTCGCTTTTGGAAGATATTTTTTTCTACATTTTGGAGTTATTATTGGAGATGTAGTACCAACAATAAATCACACAATGTATGCTTTTAGACAAAGATGTGCAAGGACCAACTTGCAAGATCATCATGTCTCTCCAAATGGTCCACTTATGTACAACATCAATGATGTAAGAAGAAGAAGAAGATGTGATGAAAATAGTCACATATACTTAAACCTTACTAAGTAATCAAGTTATAAAAGTTAATTTATTCTTATTCAAGTTTCAAAATCTTTAAATAAAATTTTTAAACGAGAAGATAAACATGAAAATCAGCATACTTAATTTAATAGTTAACAAGTAATGAATCTTGAATAAATTCAATGACATTATGGTCAAGTCAGTCTCACGACTCTCACCTTGACATTTCTCTGGTCTTCTTCTTCTTCTTTAATCTTGAGCCATCTCCATCAAAAACATGGTCAAAAATAACTTCAACAGCCCATGAGTAATAAAATGATATATCAACATTCTCAAACTGTAAAATCTAGCTAGCAAGAGTTAAGATAATGAAACCTGCCTTGATGTGAATTAAGGAAGTAGTGTTAAGGCAAAGGTATGATTTTATAGTCACTTATGGCTAATGCAGCATCATCAAGATTCTCATCTCAAAAATGCTTTACTGTTGACATTGAGTGATCACAGCTAGCCATCACTGGTACGTGAATCTTGATGGTGCTACATCTGCAAAGAGTGACTGTTTCTATCAATCCATCCATCCCTATACAACACTACCATTAAGCATAAACCAAAAACATCATGAACAAAAAAATCAAGAATATGGTATGGTGTTTGTAACATCATTTCAATAGAAAAACCACATAAAATCTATAATGATTTATGTAGATCTTCATATCTAAAAAGTATCTAAAGACAATGACATGAGAGGTAAGAGTCTATTACTATACTTAAAACGAGTGAATCTAATAACCCCCCGTAAAACACAATCATTCTTCCCAAAAAAGGGAAAACAAATCCAACAAAGAAATCTAAGAATTTACTTATAGCATACCAATAAAAGTCTCATACAGGAGTATAAATCATGTACATCTAAATTATTTTTCATAAATAGAGGTTTGTAAAGGAACTCATAAAATGAAGGAAATAAATCTACAAAAAGACCCATGACTTTTACTTATCAGTAGAACTAAGATACCCCTAAGACTACATTTTCCTTAAACTAGGGTTTGTGAATCATAGTTTTCAAATCAGATTAGGAACCATCGACATAGATTTAACTGTTGAAACTTTCAGATCAATATCACACCAGAACTCTTTGAACAATATTGAGAACACAAATTGAGATAAAAGAGAGAGATATTGAGAGTTAGTTAGTGTAAGAACAACAGAAAGATAGAGATCTATATATATATATACGTGAAAAACCAATAAGAAATCAAAGGTAATATCAGACATACGTGTTCACCCAATCGCCTTGTGTTCTTGTACATATAGCTAAGGTATAAGAACTGAAAAAGAAAAGAAAGGAGGAAACAAAAACTTAGGAAATGACAGAATGAAGAAGAGTCTTAGATTGGATTGAAACAAAATCATAAAAGCATTGTAGAGATACAAATTAAATTTTACAGCTATACATGTATATACAGTACATATATATGTTGTTGATAATGAATACCTACTTAGCATGTGATACCATTATAAGCTACCACGTGTTCAGATTTTTACACTGAAACATCAATATATGATACTCCATCTATATTGTTACTTTATTTTAAGTACTTTAGTTATTTTTAAGCCTTGTTTGTAACCCTAATTTTTTTACTTTCAAACCATAATATTTTACTTTAGGCAGCCTTAATATTTTTATACTGAAAATTTAATAGACTTTTATTTTACATTTAAGTTTTTGTTTTGAATGTATACAAGTAAAATTTTTCGTATTTCTAAATAAATTTAAATCGATAATTAAAATAAAAAAATACAAATATTTCTAATTAAGATGAAGAAAATTCTTTTAAAATATGATACAATTAAAATATAATATTTGTTCAACTAGATTAAGCCTTTGAATATATTTAAAAAAATAAAATAAAATAAACTCTCCCATCAATAGCCGTCTATGTATATGGTACTAGTTAGTTGTTGCTTTATTGAATTTCCTTTACTAATAGGTTTACTCTTGAACTTTAATCTTGATAGCTTGATTAGTTGACAATGATATTAGCTGCCCCGGTAGAAGACCAAGTTATGTAAAGATGCAAATTTATATATTTAAGTTATGTTTAATGAATAAAAGGAAAAATTTAATAAAAGAAAGAAATCATTCGAGTAGTGACATCCGGGATACAAGAAGAAACAACTTAGTTAGTTGTTAGTAACTATCGTCTCCCAAATACGTATAAGGCGGTTTTCAACTTCACGGCTAGCAGCAATGAGTAAAAATATGCAAATTCAGAGGTGGAGCCATCTCGTGGCATGGGTAGATAGTCATCCAGCTGGCTCCTAAATCTTTTTTATTTTTTTTAAGAAAAATAAAATCCTTTGTTTGTCTCCCGTAACTACAATCCTAGGTCTGCACACAAATTCATCTAGTTTTTTTTTATTTTCACAACAGAAAAAAGAGCTGGACTTTAACTCAAAACCTTTTGCTCCAGAACAACAAGTAAAAATTTGCACCTTAAGTTTTAAAACAAATGTTACTACTCATCTGCATTATAGTTGAATTCTTGAAAGGAAAGAAAAAGAACTCTAGAACATGAGGAACCAGCTTTTGTAAAAGGTATGTGCAAAATATAAAAGAAGAACTCGACAGGAGAACCTGCAACTTTTCTCTCCAAGGAGGAATACTAGATTCTATTTCTATTTTGCAATCAACATTTCCACCTGAAGTAGGACCCACTTCCGTACACTTCTTACGTGGATTTTCCAACTTTTCCGATTTTTAATTATTAAAATATTTTCTTTTGCTCGTCAGAGCACGGATTTTCTGGCATCAAGTTCCCATCAAACTCGTCGATCAGTGTTCATCCGCCACGTCAGAAAAATAAATCATAATTTAAAACCAAAAAGATTCTGGGACCCATGTACAAGTCTGATTTGAGATTTCCGTCCATTCGATACCCCACTTTTGTTGGAAGCTATCATTCATAGCGAAATTTTATGGGTTTCAGATGTTTCCGCCCAAATAAAATTTTCCTTGGTCAGTTGGTCGTAAAATTTTACTAAGATTCTGAGATAGATAAAGGCAACCATAGTGGAATGGATATATTGGCTAGTTTCTCAAATATATATCTACAGTGGGATAGGTAAATTTAAAACATAAGTTAGTAAATTGATATTTGTGGAGATTTGTATATCGAGGGTCGAGTTGAGTCGATCGACTTACGTTGAGACAAACGAATCAACTTGAGCCGCTCGGCCCAGGTTAGGCCGAGGCTGACCTTAAATTGATTCGACAACGGTCTAATCTCAACGGCTATAACCCAACGGTTTTCGTTTTCTTCATAAAAATTCAAAAAAAATTAACTCCAAAATCACACCTTCTACACTCAAAAATTCTTTTACTTTTACTTCAATTTTAATCTTTTCATCTCAACATCTGTTCAAAAAATTGAGAAAAAAATGGCAAAAGTTACAAGCCAACTTGATTTTTCATGAGTCATACTCGAATATGCTGTTAGTAAGATATGTGATGGTTATAAGAAAAATGAGAATGAGAAAAAACAAAGAGGTCTTCAAGTTTTAGATGTTAACCAAGTCAAATCTGCAGCTATAAGAAAAAAGAAAAGTTCAAGACAAGAAAATCGAAGGAAAAGAATATTTGAAAGTTAACCGTAGGACTGGTCACAAAAACCAGGGAAAATCTTCTCAAGAGCGCATCGAATGGAAGATCTGTCAAACGAAGATAAACAGGAGGCCAAGATTGTCAGAGATTCTTATTGAAGTGTTTATTTAATTTAAGTTTTTACTGCCGTAGTTTATATCTTATAAGGGCGTCCACAATCACACGATTATACCCATCGATCAAAGATCAAAAAATTTGATCTTTGATCCGGGGTAAAAACAGCAGGGAATAATCAAGCGATGTAGTAAACTGGCGTTTGGGTATTAGCGAATTATTGTTTTTTCGCTTGAAAAAACGGACGAGCCATGAACACAACGCCTGGTACATGCGAGATTTTGATATCGCGTCCGCAAACCAAAACTACAAACTCGATCCTAGAATGTCGTCTATTCTCCCAGCGGAATTTCAACTTTCCGTTTGTTCAGGCGGGATGTCAAATTCACGTCTACTCAGTGTGCGGAATACCCATGTGAATTAATAAACGGACGAGGTATTAAAATGACGTTGGTTTGCCGTGCGAGGTACACGTGTGGTGGAAGTGTCGGGCGTGATGCTAGGGTTGGGTCTAGAAATGTCGGGCGTGATGCTAGGGTTGGGTCTATGAAATAGACGGTTTTCTAATTTTCCGCCTGGGTGTTGGAGGAAATATAACCCTAATTTTTCTCTGTTTCTTCATCTTCTTCTCTTGCCTCCTGTTCCCCCATTCTCGCCTCTTACACTCCCATCCAAAACAATCTTAACAACCCAATTTTGGCAACAACTTGCACCTCTTTGACGATAACCCAATTTAATTTCAACGGAAGTATTAACATTTGAACATTTGAACTGAAGTATAAACGGTCACCTGAACGGAGGGCTATTACCTCGCCCTTCCACCAACGCTGACATGGCCGCTCCCCCAGCTCCAGGCGTGGCAACAATATCACACCCAATTGTAAACGCAGGGCTAGCATCACGCCCGTGTTTGAATTGTTGGAGCGGTTTCAAGGTACCTCGCTTATGACGAGGACGAGCTTCCAGAGTTTCGTGTTGACAAGCGGAATTTAGGTATCCCGTTTACACTGGCGGAATGCCAACTCTACGTCCTTGTTTTTAAACGGGATTTTGTAGAATCGCTTGGAAACAAACGACACCATAACGTAACGCGCGACTATAATTTATAGTCGTCGATCAGCGATCAGATTTAATCTGGAACAGTGATTTTCATCGATCAAATATTAAATATAATCGACGTATGTGGCTCACTTTCGTCGACTGTCGATTATTTTTCATCTTTGATCGTCGATTTAGTCGACGATTGCAGATGCTCTAAAAGAGCATAGTAAATATAATAGAGATTAATTTTTATTATAATTTTAGTTAATTTAATCAAATTATTAAGCTTGCTTATTCTTTTTAAAATCAAATTACATTTAATTAATTTTTTTTAAATTAAATTAGTTTATTGTTAAAATCATAAATAACCGTTTGATTAAACCTAAATAAAGGCTATTATCGAAATTATAAATCATATAGCCGTTGTCGTTGTAAATTGAAACGACCGGAGTAGGTTGAGCCGACAACGACTAGTTCCATACAACGGCTATAAAATAGTCTTACAAATTCAATTATTTTCACTTCCAAAATTACACATCCTCCAACTTCTTTTACACTCATATGGCTCAACCGTATGTTAATCCGGCAGAGTTTACAATTGATGAAGATCTATCTCTATGAAGAAACTTTATTGTATGTTATCCGGCAAGGGATACAAAACAACGGAAAAATGGTTTAGTGAGTATGAGTTACTGGAGCAAAATCTATGAGACCTTCTGCACTGACACCGATAACCCGAATAACCGTAATGCAGCTGGGTTGTTTTGTCGATATCAAACTATAAGAAGACAAGTGGAATAATTTATAGCTTTAGTCCGGGTTGTCAATCTATATCGATTAAGAGGTGAAATCAATGCTGAAGTTGTACTTCGAGCTCGAGAAGAATGACAAAGATGGAAAAGGAAAAGTTTTGCTTATGAAGCTCATTACACAATCCTGAGGGATTTTTTGATTGCACGTATGAGATGTTAAAAAGTAGACATGCTACTCCAGAAAAGACGTTGTTAAATTTTAATTGAATGTGAAATATAATTAGTAGTTTCTTTTTATAAATTAATTATTATTACATAAATAGTTAATTTCTTAATCTCAATTTCAATTAAAGATATTAAATAAACATAACTACTCATTCTCATACCAATTCCTCTCATAATGACCCCGGTCCAACAAATACCCAAAGCTTTGACTTGCTCATGTTGGTTGAGATCCATCATCAGATCCAAGGAAATCACAATGCTGAACTGGAGATGTGCCAAAGTCTATGAGTCTTATGTATTTTTGATTTTGGTGTGAGTGGAAAAAATTAATTTTGGGTTGTATTTATATGGTGAAATTATAACTGTTGGATTTGACCGCTGAGATTCGTTCGTTGTCAAGGGAGATTGAGCCGCTCGGCTCAGATTGAGACGAGTCTCGGCGCAAGTATGATTCGTTTAGCCAATTTTCCACAATCAAAAATCGATTTTGCCTATCCACCTAGCTTGGCAAATTAACATATATGCCATTGCCCCTTGGAATTTCTCTTATAGACCAAATGATGGAGATGAGCAGGTTATAGCCTATTTGGAGGCTAAAGACTCGAGTGTCATAATTTAGCTCAAGAGGGGTCCATTTTGATTGGAAATGGGCCAACGATCAAGACATGCAATTTAGTTTCACGGTCTTCAGATTTTAGCCAAATTTCATCGTTTAGGGCTTCAAACAGGTGTTTTTGCTATTTTGGGAAAGTTTTTGTTTTGTTAATAACTTCTTCGTTAGGAGTCCGTTTGGGTCGTTGTTTGCGGAAAATAGTTTTATTTTATGATTAATTTCATTATTTTGGGTCGACCAAAATTTTCCAAAAATAGCAAATTAGGGTTTGAGTCGGTTTAGGGGTTTTTTCATCCTTTCTTGACTAGCAAGTTAGGGTTTTTTACCAAGTCTATAAAAGAGTCCTCCATATATTGTTTTAAGAATTGGAATTTGATTAATAAGACTTAATTTCTTAAACTTGTTCAAGTTTACTCGATTATTCTTTAAAGTAGGGAAACCGAAGTCTAAATAATTATTGTTGTTCATAGTCGATATTCCTAGGAATATTTAAAGTCTGAACAAAACCTCTATTTTTTTTCTTTTCTTTATTATCCGTTGCATCCGTTGGTATCAGAGCAAAATCGATTCTAGTGTTGATAAGATGCCACCAAGAGTAGCAATCGGTCAGGGTCGAGGTCAAGGTCGAGGAGGAGTTCCAGAAGGTTTCATTCCATGGAGATCTAAAGAAGAATTTATTGAAGACGTCCAAGGTTTGTTGGGTCGGTATAACCTTCGGAAGGAAAAAGAAGATGATAACGCTAACTCTTTTGCTAGAGGGCATCGCGAAGGTAGAATAAATCAATGAGAGGATTCTGATCGCTGGAAGGCAGGAATAAAAGTAGAGATCCCAGAATTTTATGGTGGTTTGGAACCGGAAGAGTTCCTCTCCTGGGTGAATATGGTTGATAAAGTATTGGAATTCAAAGAAGTACAAAATAACAAACGAGTTTCGTTGGTAGCGACTATGTTTTGTGGGAAGGCTAATTCGTGGTAGCAACAACACAAGCTGGTACGCAGTCGTAAAGGAAAACATAAGTTAGTATCATGAGAGAAGTTGAAGAAACACATGAGAACAATGTTTTTATCACATAACTACATTGGATTGATGTACCAACACCTGCAAAACCTACGCAAGGGAGTATATTCTATAGACGATTACACTAAGGAGTTTTATCGACTATTTTCTCTTAACAACTTGTCAGAGTCAGATGAGCAAAAAGTCACTCGCTATATAGGTAGTCTCCCTCAAATAAAATCAGGATACACTCAACATGTTTGATTTCTGCTCTATTTCAGATGCACATCATTGAGCAAGGCATATAGAGAAAAAGGTAGGGCATAGAAGCTTAAATTGGGGTATCAATGTGGCAGCATCTCCAGCAAGTAACTGTAGTACTTCAACACCTAGTACTGCTAGTAAACTTAATTCTTCATCAACACCAAATAAAACCCCAGTTACCACTTTTGGAGGTAGGTGTAATAAGTACGGAGAATTTGGGCACAGTCAGTGGCTGTCAAAAAGCAGAACGAGCGAACAAGGTATTTTTCACTGAAAACGACCGTGAAGAAGATGACTAGGTAACTGATTATAAAAAGGATCATGAGGATGATTCTGAACCTGTCGATGAAGTAGTTGCTGAAGATAAATGAGTGAACTTTGTAGTAAGAAGAAGTTGTCTCACTCCACATAAATATGAGGGCGACACCTGATTGCGTAAAAATATATTCCAGTCGACATGTACGATCGAAGGAAAAGTTTGTCGTCTAGTTATTGATCCTAGAAGTTGCGAGAATATTGTTGATGAAGAGGTCGTGAAATGATTCAAGATGAAAACCAAGGCACATCCACATACATTTCAAGACTTCTTGGCATAAGAAAGAGAATGAGGTAAAATTAAACAAACGGTGCTTGATTTCTTTTTCAATTAATAACAACTATAAAGATAAAATATGGTGTGACGTTACTAGTATGGATGCTTGTCACTTGTTGTTGGGTCGTCCATGGGAGTTTGACAGGAAAAGTAGTCATGACGGGTATAAGAATACCTACAGTTTTTTATGGAACGACGTACGTATAGTACTTGTACCCAGTAAAGAGATTGTACCTACACCATCTACTGGAGAAGCTACCAATCTCTTATCATTTAAGCAGTTTGAAGATGAGGTAGAAGATGCAGGTGAATTATATGTGTTGATTGGCAAAGAAGAACAACAGGATGAAAGTAGTAATCCCATTGCAACTCAACCTTTAATTAAGGAATTCATGGATGTTTTTCCTAACGAGTTGCCGGACGAGCTACCACGTCTCCTAGATATACCACATCGTATTGATCTCGTTCCTAGATCAAGCTTGCCAAATAAAGAGCATTACAGAATGAGTCCTAAGGAGCATGAAGAACTTTGTCGTCAAGTAAAAGATTTTCTACAAAAAGGATTGATCCGAAAGAGTCTAAGTCCTTGTGCAGTACCAGCCTTGCTGATTCCAAAGAAAGATAAAACGTGGAGAATGTGTGTTGACAGTCAAGCCATCAAAAAAATTACAATCAAATACCGTTTTCCAATTCCCAGATTGGATGACTTGTTAGATCAGTTGTGTGGAGCAAAGGTGTTTAGCATACTCGACTTGAAGAGTGGGTACCATCAGATCAGAATTCGTGAAGGTGATGAGTGGAAGAATGCTTTCAAAACTCGAGAAGGATTATATGAGTGGCTGGTTATGCCATTCGGGTTGACCAATGCACCAAGTACATTAATGCGTATCATGAATCAAGTACTCAGACCCTTTATCGGTACTTTTGTGGTTGTTTACTTCGATGATATTCTTCTTTATAGTGCTAACATGGAATTGCATGTTCAACATCTTCGAAAAGTATTCTCAGTTCTACGCAGGGAGAAATTATTTGCGGCCATCAAAAAGTGTTCATTCATGATAAATCAAGCTCTATTTCTCGGTTATCTTGTCACCAAGGATGGAATCAAGGTAGATGAGTCCAAGGTTGAAGCTGTGAGAAATTAGACTATACCTACTACATTACACGACGTAAGGATTTTCCATGGTTTCATTTTTTTTTTATAGTCTCTTTATTCCCCACTTCAGCACCATTATGTCATACATTACTGAATGCATGAAAGGAGGAAAGTTTTCATGGTCTGAGGAAGCTGACGAAACCTTTGAAGCTATCAAGACAAAGCTGATAATTGCACCACTGTTAGTGTTACCTGATTTCAGCAAGCCGTTTGAACTATACTGTGATGCATCGAAGGTGAGAATTAGAGTTGTTTTGAGTCAGGAAGGACGACTTGTAGCGTATTTCAGTGAGAAGTTGAATGGTGCTAAGCTCAACTATAGTACTTATGATGTGGAGTTTTATGATATAGTTCAATCCTTGAAGCATTGGCGTCACTATCCAATTCAAAACGAGTTCACTATGTTTTCTGATCATGGTTCTTTGAAGCACATCAACAGTCAAGAGAAGCTTTCTTCTATACATGGTAAGTGGGCTGGTTATTTGCAAAAGTTCACTTTTGTACTAAAGCACAAAGTTGGCTCACAGAATCAAGTTGCTGATGCCTTAAGCCGAAGGAGTATGATACTCAACTCCATGCGAACTGAGGTAATAGATTTTTTTTCATATTCTGACCATATTTTAACCGATCCAAAATTTGAGGAGATTGTGGATGATATCAATTCAGGGAAACGAAGTGATTACCTTATGCATGAAGGATTTCTCTTCAAAGGTAAGCAATTGTGTATTCCTGATTCTAGTCTCCGATTGAGGATTATTAAGGAGTTACATGGCGAGGGGCACATGGGAAGGGATAAGACTTTCCAAATTGTTCCGAAGTCATATTATTGGCCAACAATGAGGCGTGAAGTTTCAAAAGGAAAAGCAACTAATGTAGGGTTGTACATGCCATTGAAAGTTCCAAGTCAACCCTGGACAGATTTGAGCATGGATTTTGTATTGGGTTTATCTCGAACTCAGAGGGGACATGATTTAGTATTTGTAGTTGTTGACCGTTTTTCAAAAATGTCTCATTTTATTGCTTGCAAGAAGACTACTAATGCACTGAAGGTAGCTCAATTGTTCTTCCGTGAAGTGTATCGTCTACATGGATTGCCATGTTGAATTGTTAGTGATCGAGACACAAGATTCCTTAGTTATTTCTGAAAAACCTTATGGAAATTAACTAATTCAAGGCTTAACTTCAGTAGTGCGTATCATCCTCAAAGTGATGGCCAAACAGAAGTTGTGAATCGTTCGTTGGGTGATATACTACGGTGTATGGTTGGAGACAATCCGAAGAGTTGGGATCAGAAACCTTGCCAAGCTGAATTTGCATTTAATCGTTCAGTAAACCGTAGTCTGGGTATGAGTCCGTTCGAGGTTGTTTATGGCTACAATCCACGAGCACCATTAGATTTAGCACATGTTCCTGATTTGAAGAGAATTGAAGTTCATGCCGAAGAACGTATCCAACAGTTGTAACAGGTTCACAAGTTGGCTGAAGAACAGTTTCTTCGAGCTAATGAGAGGCATAAGAAGGCGGCAGATAAGAAACGCAGAGTTGTGGATTTTTTAGTAGGATATTTTGTGTGGAAAATAATGAAAAATGATCGTTTTCCGTTTGGCGAGTATATAAAACTGACGGCGCGCAAGATTGGTCCCTTGGAAATTGTCGCCAAGATTAATCCTAATGCCTACAAGTTAAAGCTTCCAAGTCACATGCGGACTTCTGATGTTTTTAATGTCAAACACTTAGTGCCGTATAATGGTGATAATTCTGATGATAACTAAGAAAATTCGAGGGCGAATTTCTCTCAACCCCGGGAGAATGATGGAGATGAGCAGGCTAAACCTATTTGGAGGCTAAAGACCCGAGTATCGTAATTTAACTCAAGAGGGTTCCATTTTGATTGGAAAAGGGCCAACGATCAAGACATGCAACTTCGTCTCATGGTCTTCAGATTTTAGCCAAATTCCATCGTTTAGGGCTTCAAACAAGCATTTTTGCTATTTTAGGAAAGTTTTTGTTTTGTTAATGACTTCTTTGTTAGGAGTCCGTTTGGGTCGTTGTTTGCGAAAAATAGTTTTATTATATGAGTACTTTCATTATTTTTGGTCGACCAAAATTTGCTAAAAATAGAAAATTAGGATTTGAGTCGGTTTATGGGTTTTTTCATCCTTTCTTGACTAGCAAGTTAGAGTTTTTCCCAAACCTATAAAAAAGTCCTCCATATATTGTTTTAAGTAGTGGAATTTGATTAATAAGAATTAATTTCTTAAACTTGTTCAAGTTTAATCGATTATTATTTAAAGTCGGGAAACCGAAGTCTAAGTAATTATCGTTGTTCATAGTTGATATTCCTAGGAATATTTGAAGTTTGAACAAAACCTCTATTTTCTTTTTTTTCTTTATTATCCGCTGCATGATTAAACCTATGAAATGTTAGACCTGCATTTTAGAGTGTCATAGAACTCCGGCAACCAGGATACGAGACATTAAAGATTTGATACGAGGGTATTAGATGTGTTATATTTTCTTTGTATTTGAGTTAGATTTTTTTTTCATGGGAATTGCCTGCTAGCAACTCTTGCACCTGGTTTAAATTTGATTCGGAATCTAAATCTGATTCGGCGATTGTTAAATTATTTATTTTTTTTATTTTTCTGAAGTCTGATTCGGTTTATAATTCGACTACGGGATATTTGAAAGAAGTACAATTTTACAGGACTAGTTTGTCATATATCTAATTGGATTTAAAAGATTTTTATAAACTTACTATTAAATAGTTTTTGAGTCAGATTCAAATATAATGAATCTGGTTGAGACTAATCTTTATAGTTAAGAGAAAAAAAAAATCAACTTGTTACTTTGTTAGTGGCCGATTGATCACAATTGGCGGATATAATCCTCCAAAAGTGTCGATTGTTGAAAAAAACTTAAAAATGATAGTGTGTTATTTTTCAATTTTTTTGCCCAGAATCGGTGGATAAGATTCCCCACGTGTACCGATTCTAAAAAACCTAAATTCAAAACTTTTTCTGGAAATTTTACTGGCTAGAATTGGTGGATGTTCATGCACTTATCCACCGATTCTAAACTTGACATTTTCTTTGACTGTTTTGCTCATAACTTCTTCGTCCAACGTCGGAATGACCTCATTCTTTTTGCATTGAGTTTTTTTTTTAACAATCAGTTGATATGGATGTCAAGACCAATTATAGAGTATAATTTTTTAAAATCGGTTGATATGAGCACCCCTATACGCTAATTCTTCATGTTCTTCGTCAATAAAGAACATCAACCTAGAATCGGCTTATGAGGGCATAAACATCCACCGATTCTTGGTTGATGTTCTTACAAAAAAATTAAAATTTGTCAATTTTTTTATGTTTTGACTATTCATTAACAACAATTAATTTCACAACCAAAACAATTAATTCACAACTGAAACTATTAATTAACACTAATTAAATATATTAGTCATTAACAAAAATAGGTGGATAAAGGGGTTTTGATTTAATTTCATAATGACCATATTTTAACTTTTAGTGATAGGCCTAAAATTAGAACCCTCAATTGGGGAATACTCACGGTTATATGGGGATGAATTTTGGCTAAGGGGGTATTTATATATCATTCCTTTACACTAATAAATAAATAAAAAAACCTAAGTTGGTATCCCGCTCTTCAACTCTCGACTCCTCTCATCCCCTTCTTCTCCTCTTCTTCTCTTCTTCCGTAACTTCTTCATTTCACCGCCATTAAAACCAGAACCACCGCCGTCGTAATTTTTCTTTCAATAATCGGCGGTGACTTAAATAACCATTACTGTCAACTAAGACTCATCATCATGGCCATCGTCAACATAAACAACAACACTTGTTCAGTATTAGCTAGTTGACATAGAATCCAACTCTTGAACAAGCTTAATGTCTTCATCATGATAAAGTACAATCTATCAAGAAAAAAAACAGAAAATATGTTAAAAATCAGCATAGAAAACCAAAAAAAAAAACAATGCCGATTTACCTGTCGGTATAGCTTATTAGAAAACTATCCATGTCGATCCAACTGTCGGCACTGAAAACTAAAACACACCAATGCCGACTAAGCTGTCGGTATTGCTAATTAGAAAAGTCGTACAACCCCATCCTTTAATCTAACTCGGATTTATTTTATCACTAATAAATAATCCCTTAACCCCGTCCTCTAATCATATCATCTAGACACTTTGAATTTTCTTGTGTTTTCTCTCTAGCTATTCTCTTATTATTATTCGATAACAGTAACCTCAGATCAAATTCTCTAAAGATTGAAAACATGTCAAAATCATCATCATCAGAGATTGTGTCTTTTGGTGAGATGTTAACATGGATTTCACGAGGAGTAGACAGACTCAACTGTCGGCATGTCCAATAACGCATGTTTCTGCCCAATATCCATCAACAGTCGGCATTGATTTTGAAGATTCAAACAATGCCGATTTTAAAGCAATGAGTCGGCATTGTTTTATTCCCTACCATGCCGACTATTGATTATAATGAAGAATACTAAATGTCCAACAAGAGGTTCTTCAAATTACTTCACAATGTTTTACTTTTTATTAAATATCCCTCAATTTGTAGGAGTATTTTTGTTTTTTTTAATATCCCCAATTTATAGGAGTATTTCCTAATTAAAGGTTTTAAAATTAGTCAGGCTATTTAAACATCAAAAAAGTTTATTTTTATAAGTCGAAAAAGTTCATGAGTCCAGTAATTTTTCGAATAAATATCAGCAAACTTTTAAGTGTAAGTGGGACTAAAAATATGGGACTGCGGAATTAGACTAGTAATCTCACTGGAAACACGAATTCTATGATATTTGAAGGGTTCGGTGGAATTGACAATCTCACTGGAAATATTAATTCTATGATTTTTGTGTACGAAATGATTTCTAGTCCCACCAATTCACCAAATCTCTTACCTCCATATTCAACAAAAATTCCTGCAACGAAACTTACCGTCAATTTCCACTATCTAACAACACAAATAGCTAAAAAGAACTAGTCCCATACGATACCTCATACTTGTCGAATAGTTACTTAGATCCATCAGGCAAGTTGGCAAGATGCATCTGTGGAACAATTAACCGAAGTTGTTGAGCGTAAGAAATTTGAAATCTTAGTATGAACGCGGGATCCATTTTCCCCCGTCTTCTAGTTGATAATCATGTTACTGTTGATATTTTTCAAAAGAAATTGATAGTGACAATGAGAAGACAAATCGGAACGGTACAACATGGACCCCTACGCCACGTGAAATTTTTGGAGGGGGAGATCTTGAATGTCGTTGCTTGATCAAATAAGATGGGTTGTTTTTGTTTCCATTACTTCTGGTGGTCACGGAGAAGATCGACTTTACTTAACCCCTCAAAGACTCAATAAGAAGCCGCCTGTACAGTACAAACATTGTGTATCGACTTCGTTAAATCTTGTTCTGTTGTCGGTTTTAGAGTACCGCTAGTTAAATTCAAGTGTTCTACAAATTTACAGTCTTAGTTAACCATTACAGCAAAAATTTCTATTATACCGTATATTTCAAAAGGTTACAATTACAGCTTACAGGAGACGAAGTAAAGGAATGAATTTCCAAGTCTAAACACAACAACTAATATAATCCAAGTTGTCTGTGGTTGTCAAAGCCATACTGAATTTGTATGAGGACATTACTGTGAGTGTTGACAAGAGTCCAGGCATTATCAGCTTATAATGTTCCACGGCCACCACAAGTAATGCAAGATCACGAAGAAGAGCATTTTGTGCAGTAACTCCATTTTTTGGGGAGCCTAACAAAATCCGTAGCACTATGTCAGTAACTCGGGATAGCTAGCTACATAAGTAAGTACGTATACACATCAATAATGAAGTAAGAAAAGGCATACCCTGCAGTATATCGGGTAGCCATATTCTTGGCAGATATCTTCTCAGCTCTTTCATCTGACATTCTCTTAACCACAAACCCTTCACCCCTACATTCTCCACAAATACCAGTACCGCTACAATCCTCACAGGGTTTCACAAGGTTTTCTGCCTATCAAGGAAAGAGTTGAGTCAGGATACTCTGCTTACATTGCACCTATGGAGCCCCATAAGGAGATCAGTTTTCGAGGATGTAATGTCCTCTCACTGTATGTCCATGTTAACCAAAAGCCACTTCATCAAAGATCGTTCTACTAAATCCAATAATAAGTATGTTGAGTTGTTTTACCAAAACATTTCTCTTTTTTGTGACGAGCCCACATGAGTCGAATTGGTCATTATTCGTTGAATGTAGGAATTAATGACATTGTAAAACATAGTGCAAAATAAATATAAATGAGATTGTAAAATGGAAAACTAAGTCCTGGCACGAAATAGGTTCTTGTGATGTACAGGGAAAAAGTGGAAGAAGTACATACATTGGTAGATTCAGACACTTTCATCGTTTTAACAAGATAGTTTGCTGCTGTACCTACAACCGCCGCCGCAATTACAATAGAAGCAGCAGTTTCTGGTAGGGAGGAATATACAATGAACTTCTTTCTTCTTTGCTTCAGTGACCTCAAGTGTAATATAGAAATAGAACATCGATTACTTGAATGGAGTAGTACTTTCAGCAATTCTATAAAGAGATAACAAATATAAGAAGATACTCTAAACTGGAAAGCAGAAACTTAAAACCATTTATCTACATGCATCACACCAACTCAAGCTAATGACAGTCAATGAATAACAAACAAGTGCAAATTCGGTAAAAGAATTAGGATTCATCCTTCTTATAGCTTCTTGAAATTGCTTGACCGCGGCAAAAGTTTGGCAATTAAACGGTGACAACCTAGGAATCACTTGTCAACATGAAATTCTCAAAAATCATTTACCAATCAACTTCTCATTCAGCTTACTTAGGTTACGATATACACACCATGTAATTCCTTATATTTTTGGCACAATTGATCATGAACTAAAACCATGACAATAGTAAATCAGTCTCACCTTGTTAAGGAATATGAAACTAACTTATGATGGATCCACAATTCTTATAAATTAGCTCCAATTTAAGATGGGTATCTTACAGATTCAAAATTCACTTATTGTGTATCCAACTCTATAGATTGAAATTCTGACTTACCTGTAGTTGAAAATGAGAGAGAAGGCAATGTGAGCTCCATTTTTCAAATTGTGTAAATATAAAAAATAACTTCGATGGTGATGATGATGATGAAGAAGAAGAATCAACAAAGGTCTTCTCTTTCCGTTCGGATTTCTTATCTTTGCACGGGCATAAGCGATATGTGTTAGCCAACAGATTGCTTAGGGCTATGCTTTTCTTTATTCATAGACCACATATGAAGTTGATGAATTTTTTTAATTTTTTTATTAGGTTTTGAATGAATGTAAATTTTAATATCTAGAAAAATGTAATCTAAGAAAGCAAAAACAACCTAATTATGTCGAAGAATCAATACCCTGTTCGGGGCAAAAATATTAAGACTTTCTTTTTTAGATATCAATTTTGTTCGGTTAACGGTGTAAGTTGTTTCAAAACATAAAACATAATATCTTGGTCCCAATAAAAGCATATTATTAACTTTTTTCTAGATAAATTATTTTTATGTTAAAATAAAAAAAAAAGATATTATTTTTGCTGAGACGGAGAATAATAATACTAAAGGTTATTTGGACTTTGAATCTTAATTGTATGATCAGTATTGTGTTTGAATCTTAGAAAGTTTAATATTAAAGTTTGGGTTTCAGGACCGTGGTTGAAAGTTTAATATTAAAGTTTGGGTTTCAGGACCGTGGTTGACCACGTTAACAGTTATAAATTCTGGTTAAATTACACTTTCTGAATTATTTACTAACCCAACCATTACACTTTCTGTTAGACGTGCTTCACTTCCACCACACCAATTTCGATCTATTCACACCCAACTGTCTCCCCAGACAAATTTGAGTATCAAGGAGAATATCAACGAAATCACAGCAAAATCAGAGGTCGGTATAAGATTCACCACAAAGATGAGTATAAAATTAGAGCCCAAATTAAAATTAAGAATATAAACATCCATAATATGAACCAGAGTATCAAATCAAATTGAAATATCAGATATAAAACAAACACAAGTTCTAAAATGAACAGAAATTAAAATAAATAAACATGAAGCAGCAGCAAAACTTGTTTGATCACCCTCCTCAACTAGATGCAATAAAAACTATCCGACTACAACACTCAATGATAACGTTCATGTGAATTTGGTTATCGAATTTCCAAAAACCGATATCCATTTATCCATCACCATTCTACAAAATCAGTACAAATCAGTGCTTATAGTAATGGAAATCTAAATTGAACTACAAAGAAGATAAAATTAAGAAACATATAAATTTTACAGAAAAAACAAAAAAAAAAAACAACTAAAGACGTTTACCAAATGAGAAAACTTGTAATTTGAATGTGGATCTGAAGACTATATGAGGCCTAGGCACCTGAAGGAACAAAATACGATGCTTTAACCAAAGAAGAAAAAATTTAGAAAGAAAAAACGAACTCCCCCTTTCGAAATCATTGATTGATTAATCACTTCACACGAACACCCTAATCGATCAATTCTTCTAGCAACTGCAACAATTTTGCGACCAGCTTTTGCTAGATCTAGAAAAAAAATTCCTCCTAAGTTATTCGTCTTCCCTTCTTCACCCATTGATTTGATTGTACCCTATTTTTCTAGGGTTTCCACTTCTTTACATGAAAAGAGAAGAAGAACGAAGAGGGGAGAGACATAGAAAGGATAAAAAGAACGAAGAAAAAAGTTTAGGGTGAGTAGTCTTCAACGGCACATGCCACTCATGTTTTAACGGTAACTGACGGCGTCGAGAAAATATAAATCAATTAAAAAATAATAATTTCATAACAGTCAACCACGGCCCTGGGATCCAAACTCTAATATTAAACTTTTTGGGACCCTGGTCAGAAAGGACCCAAAGTCTAAATAACCATAATACAAATTAATATATCTTATTAGAAAATTTATCAACACAAAATCTCCTCTATAGTAACACAGACGAAGAAGATAGGATTATTTCTCATTAAACCAAAATAGATTACAGACCAGAATATTAATACTTTTAGACAATAATCAAGAATGCATGACTCATTTGCTAACGCACACACCACGTGCTATTACAAAATGAAGAGTAATAATTAATTCTAAAAGACACTTAGCAGAATGAAGTAAAGAGAGTGTAAGAATAATATAGAAAATACAACTCTGTTTGTTATTACCCGCCCTCAAACTGAAGTGGTGTTAACACTTTCAGTTTGGATTTCAAAAAATCAAATCTTGGTGCAGATAGACCTTTAGTAAAGATATCAGCAGCTTGCTCCAAAGTAGATAGATAAGTAACCTGTAATGTTTTGGATTGAACAAGTTCTCTAATAAAATGAAAATCTAAAGCTAGATGTTTCATTTTGCTATGGAAAACTGGATTTGAAGCTAGTGCAATAGAATTCTTATTGTCACATGCAATAGTAAGAGAATCTGGTAAGAAGATGTGCAGATCCTTGAGCAAGTGACACAACCAGACCACTTCAGCTACAGTATAGGCTAAAGATCTGTATTCAGATTCAGTCCTGGATCTAGATATTGTAGCTTGTTTCTTAGCAGACCAGCTAATTGGATTAGCACCAAAGAAGATACAATAACCACTGGTGGATCTTCTATCATCAACATTACTTGCCCAGTCAGCATCAGAATACCCTTGTAGAGCAGTGAATCCCTTAGTGAAGTATAAACCATAATCAAGAGTGTGTTTGACATACCTCAACACTCTTTTAGCAGCAGATAGATGGGCAGTAGTAGGATTGTGCATGAACTAACATATTTGGTTAACAACAAAACATAGCTCAGGTCTAGTCCATGTTAGGTACTGAAGTGAACCGACAATTAGGGCTGCACAAAAAATCGGTAAATCGACAAAACCGGACCGAGCCGAACCAAAAATCTAATGGTAATCAACGGTCTTAGATTAAAGAAAACCGGTTGACCCCAGTTCGATTTTGGTTCACTCCTAAAACCGAACCGAAACCATCGGTTTGAACCGATTATTAAGAACCGTAGGATGATAGGATCAGATTAAATACAGGTCATCGATTTTATTTCTAACCTAACTAAACTAATGTCTTCCTCCTCCTCCATCGGCCTCATTTCATTTCCAATTTTCTTATTTTTCTTTTTCTTTTTTCTTTTTCTTTTTCTTTTTCTTCTTCTTCTTTCCTATCAAGTTCTTCTGCCAAACAATCACCAGATTCATCACCACAGGTCCACACCAATGGAACCCTAGAAGCTAGAGCGAAAAAATCACTGAGTTTTCTTAACTCAATAGGTACAACATATCATATTATATCCCTAATTTTCTTTGATTATGATTTTATGTGTTAGAATGTTATAAATGTGAAAATTAGGGTTTTATAAAATCAAAAAAATTGGGCATTTTTGAAAATTAGGGCTAGTTAGTTTAATTTAGTTACTAATATAAACTGGGTAAAGGTTATTTTTGATTTTTGACTTAGCTAATGCCAACTTTCTCGTATTGCAGACATGCAGTTTATAAGTCTATTTGATTTCTGATCATGCACGAATCTAATTCAACACCTTCAGTAAGATTCTCTACTTGCTTAGCTATACAGAAAAATTAATTTGGAGTTGTTGATTTGAGTTAGTGTAAATCTGTATTTCAAATCCATACACAAGTGTTTTTATGGAGTACGAATTCTTATCATTAACAAATGGTGGTATAAAAGGTCATCAATATTATCATACAACTAGAGGAGGATAAGTAAGAAAACAAATTATGATCATCATCAACAGTACTACTCATCAAATTACCCTTTTTCTTCTTGTTTAATGGAACCAGAATCTGCTGCATGTTCATCAGTTAGAAATGGAGCTCATCATGCTGATAATATATCATCATCACCATCTCAATCTAATACTATAGATCATGATTTTCTTGATTTGTCTCTCAAGCTTTCTTCTTATCATTAAGGCATGGGAGTTTTGATTAGTACTAGAATTAGAACTAAGGCATTATTTTTTGTCTTTTAGTTTCTTCATCACGCTTTATTTTCCACTCTACTTTCTTCTGTGTTTAGCTAGCTAGTGTAGTTGTCAGAACAACCCCGCAGTATTAGTAATAATAGTAGGGGAACTGAACCAAATCTACAACACAGTATTTTGGTTCTTCTTTTGCTGTGAAAGTGTTTGGAAAAATAGCTAGCTATAATTATCTTTTTTCAAAGTTAAATGTGTAAATTTCTTTGCAGGCATCTGTTTCTTCTAATGCAATGCGGCCACCTCCACCTCCACCTCCACAAGCATGGTTGCATCTTCTCCACTTTCTCATAGTGTTTTGCTGGTCAGGTTTAGACCAGAACTTGGTGTATTATGTTTTCCTCCTGCTTTGGATTGTTACTTGTTAGTGCTTAAGTCAAAGGTGACACCAAACATTGACATAATCGAATAATAATGATTTGTTTGTTGCTATGAATTTTGTAACAGAAGAAACACTTAGAAAAATCGAAAACCGACCGGTTTAAAACCGAAACCGAGTTGGTATGAAACCGAACCGAACCGAATCTGTTGATGGTAATTATCGGTTTTCAAAACTGAAAAACCGAGACTATCGATTTCGGTTATGGATGGGTTAAAAACCGAGACGAACCATACCATGTGCACCCCTGCCAACAAGAACTTGTATTCTGTTGGATTGGATAGAACAACTCCATCAGTGGAACTCAGCTTGAAGTTAGCAGGACAATGGGTAGTGCATGGTTTAATACCAACCAAATTTGTCTTAGCTAACAAGTCTAAACCATACTTTGTTTGACTAAGAAAAAGACCAGTGGCCTTTCTTTTTACTTTTAATCCCAAGAAAAAATGTAAACTTCCTAAATCTTTGACAGGAAATTGAGTGTTGAGATAAGAAATGATAGAATTGGAGTGAATAATATTGTTTCCAGTGATGATTATGTCATCCACAGAGATTAAAATGATAGTTATCTTAGATCCTAGTTTTTGAACAAATAATTAGGAATCATCTAGAGAAGGAACAAAGTTTATGGCTACAAGAGCATCCATGAGTTTCTCATACCAAGCTCTAGGGGCTTGTTTGAGGCAATAGAGAGATTTATGTAATTTGAAAACATAATCAGGATGATTCTTATCTTGATAGCCAGGTGGTTGAACCATATAAACCTCCTCTTTTAAGTCCCGATGTAAGAAAACATTACTTATATCTAATTGTTTGATTTCCCAATCAAAATTAACAACAATAGAAAGAACTAACCTGATTATAGCAGGTTTAACCACTAGACTGAATGTATCTGTGTAGTCTAATCCTTCTTGCTGGTGAAAACCCTTGGCAACAAGTCTTGCCTTATATCTCTTTATTGATCCATCTGCATTGTATTTAACTTTAAATACCCATTTGCAACCAATCAAATTTTGAGAAGGATCTGGAGGAACATAAGACCATGTTCCTGCATCTTAAAGTGCATTATATTCAACATCTAAAGCTTTCTGCCAAACTGGAATATCTGGAAAGTTGGTATTTGTAGAAGAAAAGCAAGAATAAGAAAAGACCTCTTCATGAAATATGACATGTCTTGTAGGAAGTCTATTTATAATGTAGTTAGCAGTAGACAAGGATTCAAACCAGAATTCAAAGGGTAATGAAGATTGAATAAGAAAGGTTCTTGTGATATCAAAAAGATGTTTATGTTTTTATTTTGCCACCCCATTCTGTCCAGAGGTGTATGGACAAGTAATTTCATGAACAATGCCAGTTGTTTGAAGAATTTCAGTAAGACCTTTATTAACAAACTCACCCCCCCCCCCCCCCTATCAGTTCTTATAACTTTGATTTTTAAATCCAATAAGTTCTCAATATAGCATTTAAAGTGCTGAAAGATAGTTCTAAAATATGACTTAAAGGTTCATGGATAAACCCAACAAAACTTAGTGAAATCATCAATAACATTCACATAATATCTAAAACCAGTTACAAAAGCAACATGAGTTTTTCCCCATACATCCATGTGTAAAAGTTGAAGAGGAGCAGAAGAAACAGATAAAGACATACTGAATGGAAGTTTATATCTTCTTCCTAACTGACATTCAACACAATTGAGTGGTTTATTACATGTAGGAGACACTCCTAATATCCTAGTAAGTCTAGAAAATATTTGTAAAGATGGATGTGTTAATCTTCTATGTCAGATAGATGATGTAGCTTTAGCACATGATAAGGCAGTTGGCAAAGTTGTTGGTCTTTGGATAAAAGAATTTGGGGCAAGAATTGGACACAGTCCATTCTCACTGGGCCTTTGAGAAAAAGTCTTCCCTGAGTGAAGATCCTTGACAGTAAATTCATCACAAGTAAATGTAAAAAAACAATTGTTATCTTTTGTAAACTTATATACAGAGATCAAATTTTGAGAGGCTAAGGGAACATGAAGTATATTATTAAGACTAAATTGTTGACTAGGTACTGTAAGAGTAGAAGAACCAGAAGCAGAAATCAACATACCTTCACCATTAGCAGTTGAGACAGAAGAACCACTAGGATAACCAGAAGTAGAAGCCAAATTTGATGCATCAGGTAATAAGATGATGTGTAGCACCAGAGTCAATGTACCAAGGATTTTCTCATAGAATATTAGCAGAAGCAAGCATTGCTTGTAGGTGCTTAGTTGGATATTTTCCTTGATAAGAGAAATTGATTCTGTTCCAGCATTCATCAACATAATGGCCATACTTGTGACAGATTTGACAAGTAGGCTTGTCTCCAGAGGAGAGTCCAATATGTCTAGCAACAGATGTTAGTGTTAGTAGAATACCAGAAGTGTTAGTATTATAACCTCTTAATCCTCTACTAAAACCTCTACCAGGAGCAAAGAAAGCTCTATTGGTTGACTCAAGATTAGCATGAGCAAGTCTGCTTTTAATAACAGTTTTTTCACTTGAAAGAAGATTGTGCAACTCTATACTAGAAACAGGTGAATTTCAAATTCTTATAGATGTAACAAAAGCACTGAAATCATAATTTAAACCATCCAAAGTGATCACCATAAATTCATCACCAGAAATAATAGATTCAACAACAGATAATTGATCTGTAATAGATTTAATCTCATTAGTGTAAGTAGCAATAGAAGAATTACCTTTCTTGATCGACATTAATTTGGTTCTCAATTGGATAGAATAAGTTGAAGAAACTCTTGCAAAACGACCTGAAATTGTTGTCCAGAGTTCATAAGATGAAGAAGCATTAGAAAAATATGAGATTACACTGTCAGAAATAGTTGAATTGATCTAGAGAATGATAGTAACATCCTCATCCATCCAATTTGTGTATAATGAATTTTCAATTCCATTAGTTGTGTTGGTGCGAGATGTATATTCTGGAGGACACTCATATGAGATCCATCAAGAAAATTCATAATCTTGAATTCCCTGATTACATGAAGCATTAAAGACTTCCAGGTTAAGTAGTTATCATCTTTTAGTTAGAAAGAAACAATGCTTGTTAATTGATTGATCGGAATCTTAGAAATTGAAGATGAAGTTGGATTTTCCACTAAAACAGATCTGTAATTCATGAAGAGAAAGAAAGAATAAAAAAGATCAAAGAAAAGATCTGAGAAATAACAAAGAAGATGAAGAAGGATTTGATTTCTTGAATTAGAAACGGAAGCAGAAGATCGAAACCTGAGAGGTTCTTTTCTCTCAGTATGATACCATAGTAACACAGATGAAGAAGATATGATTATTTCTCATTAAACCAAAATATAGTAGACACCAGAGTATTAATACTCTTATACAATAACCAAGAATGCAGGACTCATTTACTAACGCACACACCACGTGCTATTACAGAATGAAGAGTAATAAACTCTAACAGAACGAAGTAAAGAGAGTGTAAGAACAATATGGAAAATACAGCTCTATTTGTTACTACTCTAAAGGAAAAAAAACAACAAGTTGAAGCTCAATCCAAATATTCCCTGCGGTAAGATTAGACTATAACATTTTTAGTACAATCACATTTACATATGGATAGATAAAATTATGTAGACATATATTTATTTTTTCGTTTTTTGTAATACGTAGGCTATGAGTTGTATGGACTCCTTGATATACAGAATCTATATCCTGTAGGCAGCATTCTATGCCAACAATCATAGGATAAAAGTAGAGAATCGAGATTTTTATTGGTGCATGAAGGTAACAAAAATCGAATTCATGTCATTTGCTAATTAAGCTTACCAGTCTAACAATTTTGGCTTTTGGACTAAATTGTTTGAGCTCATGATACTGACCGATGCTTATAAATAATCCTTCTTCGCAGTTTCCAGTTCGTTTTGGACTTCAGTGGCTCGATTGACTCTTACCATAAATGTAACAACATTTACCGATTAGATTTACAATACTTACACCTTAAATTGTCGTACAAAATTGGAGTTCCTAAGAAGATAATTAGATTAAACATTAATCTTAAAGCAACCATAAACTTAGAACGTGTGAAGACCAATTTCTGCAAGAGAATGCAAATTTACGAGCAAATCTATGGTGGAATGCAATCTTAGAAAAAGTGTGGAATATCAAATCTAATGACTTTTAAGTTAGGGTCTTTTATATTTTTATCAAACCATGTTTTAAGGTTTCATGGAAGATAGCTTGGAATCCAAGAAAAAAACGTTAATCCACTTAGCGTTGAGCGTCAATCAAAATAGCATAAAACTTTTCTGAAATCTAGAAAAAAAACAACGATTTTTACTGTAGATATCATATCTTTATAGTAATATTATTTTATTAAGTGATATATATTATAATAGTTAAAGATTATATTGGGACCCATATTCCATAAAAAATGCTCCAAATTTAAAAATGTTTTTCTTTTTTTTATAATATGTGGGTCCAACATAAAATATAAAATACAATTGACTTATCCAAACGATGAGGTGGCATGGAACTTAGGATACCAAGTCATTAGAATTTCTCCAATAGAATGTGTGTAAGGATGAATGTCTAAGTCCAAGTAGGATACACATCCATTTTTTCTAAAATCTTTCTCCAACCCTAACTTTTTTAATCATGGCTTAATTTTGGATTGACATCCTTTAAGTGAATGTCTAGTTCTAGACATTCACCTAGAAGATATCAACCCATCATAGTCAGATTTTACTTAATGAAATTGACTTTAATATATCAAATAATCATATTTAGTTCAAATCAAATCTAATAAAATCTTAAGTTGTTGAAAATAAAATTTATACTAATTAAAAGAAAAGGCCAAATACAATATTGTTGGAGATGAATTTTTTTGTCTTCCTAATTTTAAAGAAAAATAAGAAGAGGATATTTTTTTTGTATTACCACATACGAAACACATATAATGACCATTAGAGAAGTTCTTAGAATTGGTCTTCCGTGATCTATTCCAAACGATGAGATGTTATAGAATTTTTTAGAACTTAGAATTCTTCCACCATACAACTTACTATAACCAAGTCCAAAGGCACTCCTCGATGTCAACTCATTACATTTAGCTCTTTGGAGTAGGATCTGATGGAGATCAAATGACAAAAGCACATGTAAAACTCCTAGCAGGATTCCAATTCTCCTTAGAAGTTTTCCTTTGTAAATCTTCTAGCAAAACACCAGTTCTCTTTAGAAGATGCTCCACAGTTCTTTATGAAGACTAGTGCTACTCTGCCTCTAACATGACACCTATTTGATTCCCTTCATATATTTTTCAATCAAGGTAATGGAAATTTTTGCTTTGAGGGAAGTACAAAGGAAAATGAGTTATCAAAGCAATTTTTAACAATTAGGGTTTAATCTTTTTAAAATTTTATAGAGATACCCAATTGATTCTACCTCACAAGATTTATCTAAGTGAAGCTTAAATCGTAATCATGTGGAACTACAAGGTCAAAGACGAAGAAATCCTTATAGTTTCTGCTATCAATCTTATTCCTCAATTAATAGTTCTTGAATGGCCATATAACAGAAGAGACAAACCTTTAGAATAGACAAGAACCACGATGATCAAGATAAGATTTTGGATATTAAGATCTATCAGGTAAAATATCGTCTGACCCGGTTTCATGAATCCCTTAGTGAAGACTTTAAAACTCGTAACCTAATACAGTTTCATTAAGAAACCTAGATAGGTATTTAAGGGACGACTCTAGCCGCAACTAGGACACACCGTGCCGGAATTGATATTCTAGGTAGAGAGTCTTCTATTTATAATGATGAATTAGTCTAGATTGCTTAAAGTTCAAGCAATAGTTTGTTAAGGACAAAACAAGTTTGTGAATTAGTTTCCATGTTTACTTTGATCCAAAGCAAGCTTAACTTCTCAATATAGATAGATTCAAAAGAATGAAAATACTGAGAACTTAATTTTTATATTTTTATCATCTTATTTGTATTTTCTAGTGATCATATTTGTACTAATTTTATTATTTTATTTCTTTTATCGATTCGAAGTTCTAAGTTAATATGGTATTTTGGATAAATTATATTAGACATGCGACGTTAAGGACCTGAGCTTATTTGGAACATCAAGAAAAGAAGAAGACATTTTGTTCTTGTCTTTGTTTACGGGCAGGTAGCACCTTTATTATTAAAATTCAGCATGGTCTTTGTTTGAACAATACTAACCTAAGACTACAACACATGAATTCAAAAGTGAAATTATATTGGTAAGAGCCTAGGAGTGCCAGTGGGGTTTAGCTAATCAATGGGCTTAATGGAGTTAAAGAGTGCACATGAATTCATAATTTTCTTTACTGATTTTACAACTAAATGGCACATTCAAGTTGATAAAAAAGAAACAAGTCTTACAGCTTGTTTGTTCGCACCTGACTCGGTATTTGAATCCGATTCGGCTCGAGTCAGATGTGTCAGATCGTTTGTTTTATATTTTAAGTTAGATATGGTTCGATATCTAACTTATACCTAACCCCTGATTCGGACCTATTTTGAGTCAGGTATGGAATCACTCCTGACACATGAGATCAAACCATTTATTTCATTTTTCTTCATCGATTGCTTTCACTTCAGAAAAAAACACGAAAACCCTAGATTTTTTTTTTGAGGATGATGACGAAGGATGAAAAAGCCATGGATTGAAGATGATGACGAATGATGAATAAGCCATGATTAGCACATGTATTTCATATTATTCTCCTCTTTTTCTCATTCCGATTTTTTATACCTAGTGGATTTTATTTTTAGGGTTTTAAGGGAAAAACCAACAAAGCTCTCTCTCTTGATTGGATTAGTTCCCTTTTTGATTTTATGTTGTTGTTTTAGTAATGGATTTTGATTGGATTGAAGAAATTTGTTGCTTCTACTCAGAATTAGATGACCTAATAAAACACTTCTATTCCAACAAATGATAAATTTGAGATGATGACGTATATTGCTTTCAGTTATTTGGTCATATGTTCTTGTTAGATTGTTTGATGTGGTGCATATTATTTATGAACTATCTCGCTAGATCCTAGAACTTAGGGCATCCATGAGATGTTAACTTTTGGTGGGATAGGTCATATATGGACAGTGTTTTCGTTCCTAGTACTTTGTTATTTCTAGCTCAGATCATATTGTTTTTATTCTCAATGGTGTTGTATAAGAGTACCATCAAAAGAACTTGACATGTTTTAGATAGAAAAAGAAACAAGAGAAAATGTTAAGCAACCATATAGGGCTTTGTTTGCACAATAATCTGATAAAAGTATTTGGCACATATTTATTCGTTCTTTTGATTCTACCTAGTATATCTTCTCTTCACTTATTTGATCCAACTTTAATGTTTCATACTAATTACTAAATTTCATCAATTTGTCTTTGCCAATTTACAACTCCCAATTGGTCCAATATTTATGAATTTGAAGTTGCTTTCTTTTGTTATATTTTTCCTTTATTTGTGATGTGTAGAATTAGTTTAATCTTCACGTTACGGTTAATCTGCCTGTGTTACCGACTCAGAATTCACTTTAATCTCTGTGGTTGTCTTAATAATTTGCAATAATTTGATATTATATTTAGAGGCGACCCTACAAATTTCAGTTTGTGCATTAAGAAGTTGGAATCCATGAAAGACACAGAGCAAAAAGATGTTGGGACCTTTGTTATGTTTGCTTACATTCGATTCATGTCTTTCAATCGGTTGGTGTTGCATATAATGTTGCTTATACATTTACATATGATGATGTTGAGCATCATGTTAAGCTATATAAAAAAGAAGCCATATCTTCATGGTATTGGTATAAAATATCTTTGATCTAAGGACACCATTTTTTACTAATTCTTGTAGGTTAGTACAAGCAAAACTTAGGAGAAGAAGAAACCCTTACTTGCAAAACTTGTCTAACACCATGGCATGTTAATTGCCTAACATCTCCACCTCAAACCTTGACCTCTACTTTTCAATGAGAATGCCCAGATTTGATACCGACAACCACGATAATGGGAATCTCACATTGTCATCCAACGCGACTCCACTGGTTAAAGAGGTAACCTAGTTGCTGCAATTCATGAGACCGAATCGAATCAATTGCTAACTGATCAGGAAAAAAAGATGAAATGGCAAGAGCTTTTGAGTAGAGGAGGTAAATCTGGTTCAGATCTTGATGGCGACAACAACGATAAGAGCAATAAGAAAAAGGATGGGGATAATGATGTTCTTGATCTTTTCGACGGGAAATTTAATTTTTCATTCTGTATGCAGTTACCGGAGAGACATGTTACTGTAAGTCTTCTCGATCTTCTCCATTTGGTCTTAATTCGATTTGGTGGTGGTTCTGTTTAGAGATCTTTATTGTTGTTGCGTATATTGTGCTTTGGTATATTTGATAAGTATGGACATTTGTTGAATAGATACGAATAGTTCTGATTGGTTTTACCATCTATGTGTATATTGGAAAGTAGATTTGATTGATAAATGAATGAATGATGTTGAATTCTTATGATGTTTTTTGGGTTTAATTAGTGATTTCAAAAATGGGTTGGTCAAAGTAAGAGCACTTGTGCAAAGTGTCGTAACCCTATTCCTCCTAAGATTGGCAAGTAAACCTCGTACCAATTTTGTTGTTGTTATAGCCATTCGAATGACGAGGATGTCAGGATCATCTAATGTAGTTGGTCCATTGAAAGTTCAGTATTTTGTGCACAACCAGAACAAACCTGATAAGGAATTGACGAGGATGTCAGGATCATCTAATGTAGTTGGTCCATTGAAAGTTCAGTATTTTGTGCCAACCAGAACAAACCTGATAAGGAATACACGACTGAACGAGAAAAAAAAACTGGAAAGGCTAATGGCTGCAGCAGAAAGATATTTGTTACGATTGCACCAGACCATTTTGGGTGTACTTACTGAGAATGATCCACATAGAAAGCAGGGTGTGTTAGTCGGGGAATCTTGGGAGGATAGAATGGAATGTAGTCAGTGGGGTGCCCGCGCATCTTCCTCATGTTGCAGGGATCACTGGAAAATCAGGGGATGGTGCTCAGTCAGTGGCACTTTCAAGAGGCTACAAAGATGATGAAGATCATGGTGGTTCCTCTACACTAGAAGGTTAATATTCAAACTCACTTGAAATTTGGAGATTGTTGGCATTATTAGTTGTCTTTGCCAAGTATTTGAGCTCAGCCCACAATTTTGTTTGTTTCATATGATTCCTTTTAAAATCTAGGGACTTCTTTATAAGATAGCTTGTACTAGATTACTAGCCTATAAATCATCCATTGTATTGCAAAACAATCTTTACGAATGTTGTATGTTTTTTAGTTTATTGTTGTCAATGAAAGAAAGATAAATAAATATATACAAGATAACCCAATGTATTTAAGGGTATTTTCTGTCCAAATAAAATTGGTTCAGGGTTCAGGGTATTTTCTGTCCAAATAAAATTGATCAGTTAAGTCAGGTCCGATTAAAAAACAAACACATTTTTTGAATCAAATTTTAGTGAGTCATATTTAAATGAATCAGGTGATTATTATCAGATCCATACGAGTCATATCTATAAAAAAGATAAAAAAACAAACAAACATGGTGTTAACATATGCTATGATACATGGCAGTAAGTGGAACTCGGAAAGATTTCACTGTTCTCATTTTGCATTTTGCAGTGACGTGATTGCTAATTTGGCATGAGTTTTATTCCAATTATAATTGGGTAGGTCACGCATGGGTTTGATTAGACTGTTACTTTGTTGAGCCCATGGAACAAATGAAGACGGAGTCTTTTAAAATGCATTGGTCGGACAGAAAACGGGGGGAACATTTTCTGTTTTTGGTTTTCTGACAACGAGAAAAGTAGGAGCTGCCGTGAAAGTTTATGCATAGAGATTAAGAGAAGAGAAGGCGAAGATGATTCCGTTACTTGCTTACGGTTTAATCTTTTTTTTCTTTAATATTTAATAGATTTGTATTCGTACTCCGTAACGGATATATTTAACTTTTTATCACTCTTACCTTCAATTTTTAATTTGGTGTGGTGGGATTTTGTCCTGCCCTGTCCCATCATGATAGAACGGTTAGGTTTACGTGTTTTTTTTTTCGATTTCCTAACGTAGTCATGATTTCTGAATATGATAGGTTTAATATTAACGAATTTCAAATTGAATTTGTTTTTGATGTAGGTCGTCCATTTATGGTGTTTTTCACCCACTGTAGGTGACTTTGACCCGGTATAATTAAGTATTGGGTGTAAATGAAGTGTATTAATTTTAAAATAAAAGAGCTAATAGGAGAGTGAGGTTTTTTAACCCTTAAATATTTGCACCAATCAAATTATGCCAAGTATCCTCACCAGAACTCTCGTTTTACAAAAGTCATAAAAGTCTTATTTCGGGCAATAGGAAGTGAGGGTTTCCTCACCGTTTAACATGAGAACTTTATTTTTCTAGGCCTTTAAATCTTTAGATTTGATGATTTTTAAAAAATTCATAGCCATGTGTCATTAATCTTGTAGCGAGGGTTTTAAATGAAAACCAAATTTAGTTACATAAACTCATAATTCTCTTGAATGACATTTTCAATAATAATTCAATGATTAGTAATTTTACTTTATAATAGTTTGTTTTTTTAGTTTAATTTAAATAATTTCATTGACTATTTATATTTTTTTAATTGATATATTATGCTTAAACTAAGTTCTTTGATGATATATGCTTTAGGATTGATAAATAATACTTTAGAATTGTTACATTAGAAACGAAGGAAATTATAACGGTGAAACATTATGTAGGATTTTTAGAATTGCCGGATTAGTGAAAACCGAATTACCTAGTTACTGACTCCATTTTTGTATAATTTTAGTTTGGTTAATTTTTATTAATTAATTCTTATTTTTTAAAATCCCAAAAGTTATTTTTGGTCAGTTTATTAAGAATATAAATTACGGTATTTTCCACCGCTCTCTATGGGTTCGACCTGGACTTTTCGTTGTCACGTTAGACACTATGCACTTGCAGTATAGTTATTGTAGGTTTTCCAGGCCTACCAAGTTTTTAACACCGTTGTCGGGGAGCGGTTGTGGAATACTGTGATTAAGTAACCATGTAAGCATGAGAAGTTTACCTTGAGTTACAAAGAAGAATGTGCACAAACTTATTTGTCGTTTAAGAACCGTGCACAAAGTTGGCCCACGAAAGTAGCTCATAAGGCTCGTGAACCATCAAGCCAGGTTGGAGTTCAAGAACATCCAAAAACATGCTAGTTCATAAACTCAAAAAATCAATTCTCGTACACGATATGTTTTGAGTTTCTAGGAACATATATGTTCAAAAGTGCATAGTTCGCCAACTCCTAAATCATATCTTGAACAAGAGCTATTTTGAAAAAGGTTCCAGAAACATATCCAAAAATATATAGTTCGTGAATCAATAAATCAGTTCGTGGAAAAAAGAGCAAATTTACAAAGTATCATACTTTGAAATCGCATAGTTCACGAGCCAACAAAATCAGTTTGCGAATTCTTGTGCACTTTGGAATATCAGTTTTTTACATAGTTTGTGAACTAAAAAATCAATTCGTGAACAATATTACAACTTGATGTTCTTAAGCTTAGATTTCGCACACATAGTTTTTTGAGCAATAAATCGCACTCAACTTCAAAAGCGATAACTTCTGAACATCCAATGCTTGAATTCATGTTTCGTAATTAAATCAAGTACAAGCTTGAACTCGAAACTTCTTCTTTGTAATTTATTATATAGTAAAGACATACAATATTATCTTAGAAGATAGAATGGTAGAAATAATAATTAAATAAGGCATTTAGTCTTCATATATATAATTTTATTAATGAAGTTTTCGAAGATGTCTTCGTTGTTTTTTAATCTTAATCTTCAAGGATTATTCGTTGAATTATAATACTCAATTACCACGTTTTAATTCTAGTTTGAGACTTATTTTAATAGATTATAAATTAAGATATAAATTTATTTATTAACAATAAACTTGACACACCAAAAATTATATATTTAATCGAACGATGCTCTAACATATAGTAGTCAAAGGCCTGGACAATTCAAACTACTTCCAATATCTTGACCTTCAAATGAATACGGCTTGTCTTTTACTATAAAATATGCCAAAGAAATCATACGGAGAATGAAGATTGAGCAAAAGAATTTGCATGACCATCTAAAATTTCGCAGCAAACGATTAATCGCATTTTAAAAAAAAAAGTTGCATGCTTAACACGCGCCCTATGATCACATAAAGTAGATAGTTTCTCGAGTAAGTATAGAACTTCATGGCTTTTTTAATATCTCTCGAATTTATAAATTTGAGTTCGGAAGACGGCTGCATAATTATGAAGAGCATCAACTACATTATGGTAACAAAATAAATTAGTGGTTTAACAGTAAGTTATTGAAGACAAGTATGGGACTAAGGGATAGAGAACCATTAGCCATACAGACCCGTTTAATATGAATTAAATGTCACTAACAACAACATGACATGAGAAAACAATAGTTTTACTCTTGAATTTGATTTAAGAATTTTACGTGTTTGATGATGCTTGAAAAATGTAGATAGACTTAAAGGACAAAAACAAATTATTATCGAAAGTGAAACTTACAAAAACATTTTTAGAATCCTTTTTCAGCTAAGTTGAAGATGGCTTGCTTGCAGCTACTTTACCTTCCTGCTTGCCTAAAGAGACTAATCACCATGAAATAGTCATATGTCCTCTCCAGTTTCCATGATTGGTTCATCGAAAACATGGTAAATTAAATTACGACCTCAGAATCATTGAGAACATGGTAAATTATCCGATAATACAGGAAACAGTAACTCATTAAAAATTGACTTTCATTAGTTGTGTACGCTAACTGTGTTCCATCATTGTCTATGTATTTCAAGTCTAAACTAGTGGTTATGAATATTTAAAAGTAGAAAATAATGGAATGGAAAAACTTACATGCTCAATGGCTTGAACTAAACTAAAGCAATGGTAAGACTTCCATTAATAAAAAGAGACCCAATGTTTTAGGATAAAAATAAATATAATGTAAAAAAATATTTTTAAGTAGGTTCAAAAGATTAAATTCGAATAGGACAAAATCTAAACCAAGAAATGATTATTCAAATCTTTTTTCGATCGTAAAGGTGGAGATAATTGGTTGATCTTAGGGGAGGGAAGTAAAAAAGATTGAGAAATCACTGTGTGATGAAAGAATGATAGTGTGTGGTTTTAAGAATAGATTATCTCTGGGATAAATTGTTGATTCTGTCTTAGTTTCTTTCGAATAGATGAGGACATCTATTTATAGTTTGATAGGAAACAAACTGATTTTTCGTAAGTGGTTGAAGTTAGGGAGCGGTGGAGAAATGACAACTGTGGAGATTGTAGTGGGGTCATATCCGAAAAATAAGGAAGACTTGTCTGACCACTACTCCTCGTCATTTCAACTGCTCTGAAACCGTCCCACTACTTGTTACCTTCTTGTTCGTGGATGTGTTACCACAACGCACGATGTCGTAGACCACCAGAAAAATACCCCAATGAGAATCACCCCATGTGTTGTATTTTGATATCTAGTATATAGTGGAGTCATGGACTACCACTATTTTTCAGTGGGTTATGGCTCTCGACAGATATGAAACTATCCATGGAAAAAATTTAAGCAGGAGGATTGTTATCGTATTTTGGAAGAAAGTACCTATGATTTCAACCAATATGATTAAGTGGTTAAGTGTAATCTAATGATCTATTCTATTTCATTTCCTTTAATGTAACACTATCAATAAATGAGAAGTATTTGTTGAGAATTGAAAAGAGAAACAATTTGAGAATAAGTGTAAATAGGAGGTGAGTTTCTTGATAATTTTAAATGTTTTGAAAGATCCCAACGACTGGAAATTTTGGAAAATCCAGGCGTTGGGTACGAAATGTACGCATTTGCATTGGAAAATGCAGTTTTTTAGAGAATTCTAAATGTTTACGGCTAGGAATTGGGTATCACGACCTAGCCGTAAACAAGCCTCATGGGAAATTACGGTTAGGTTTATTCACAAACCTAGCAGTAGCACAAATTTCATGGTCACATACAGCTGGGTCAGTATATAAACCTAGTCGTATTTGAAAACTCAGGGTCACTTACAACTAGATAAGTGTAAAAACCTAGTTGTAGACTACTTCTAAGGTTCTTACGGTTGGGTTTTGTAATATTCTCAACCATAAAACTCACTTAAATTGGCGGACACCTAGTTCTACGGCTAGGTTTGTTGGACGTAAGATGAACTCAGGGTCACTTACGAACAGCTTTGAAGATGAAGCTAGCCGTAAAACTGTCTGATTTTAGAAAATCTATACTTACGACTAGCTTTTCAAGTACTCGACCTAGCCGTAAGCGACGCTGAAATTCCAAATTTTACTAAGAATTGTGAAAAAACTTCATTGTATTTCGAATGACACAATAAGAAAACTAACAATTCAAGCTAAATTTATATCCATAGCTAAAGAAATATATCCTTCATATCCATAAATTCAACCATAGCTAAATATCCATAAATCCATAAACTAAATAAAGTACCTAATATCCATATCCGCAACAAACTAAGAAAAAAAATTCAACCTCGACCTTTCCTTTTGGTTTACCACGACCTCCATTTCGACCTTTACCTCCATCTCGACCTTTACCTTGAGGTTGATCTTGAACAATTCTTCATTTGAACCTCCGCTAGATAAAGAACCAGTGGGAGTACGAGTAGGTATTTCAAAGCTACCGGATTCATACTTATCTCTCTTGGAACCCCTCGTCTCTTCATCGTCATTGTACTGATAGAGATGCGCATAGTCAGGGTCAGGTAGTTTTTGAATCTTACCTCGCAGTCGTCTTTGTTCATCAACCCTCAACGCTTTACCACCATTAATGCAACCGTTCATATCCTTCATCAACAACTTAACTCGTTCGACCTATTTTCATATCAAATTTTTTCAAACTTTAAATACTTGTACAAACTTTGAAAAACTAATAAAATAAGAAATGACTTAGTATACGTACCACCATAAGATATCTCTCCTTCTAATAACTTGGTCCCTTCGAGGAACTTGGATGATCCAAAATGCCTTCAAAAAACGAAATCGCTTCTGCATCCATATTAAACACATAAGGATGATCCCAGTTGTTAAACTTAGTCAAGTAGTTATCCTCGGCTAGTTTTGTGCCACGAAAGTGTCCATACCCATTAATATCAACTTGGTAGGGGACTCGAATGCGACCGTTCCAATCGACGATAGATAAGACAAGGATGTAGACCAATATAACATTGTTAACCAACAACCTAGAGTTTACTCTGTCCATTTTAAAGAGTTCTTTCTCATCGCGAAAAATTCTATGGAAAATTTCAATTTGACACAGAGTTCTACGAGGGTTGTAAATGACGTACCCTGTTGAATGAAAGAGTGGTCTGTTGTAGGTCGATGCATCGGTAAATTCACGAGCATCATGACCATTTTCATCAATCATGAGGTGCGGGTCAAACTCTACATCCTTAGTTGTCAGAGCGTCCAATTGACCCCTTATCAGAACCATCTTACCCTCTTTGTTTTTCTCCGGATTTCTTGTGAATGGATATCTGCTTCTTGTTGGAGTAGGGAAACGCCATTGTTTATCATGCGTTGATCTTGTCAAGGTAGAAAAATGGTCATAAACCTATGATTGAGCAAAAAGAGTGTTATATTAAATATAAATCAATTTTAAAACTGAATAAACATTGGAAATAGTAAAACAAAAATTACATGGAGAAGACTAACATTTCCCGCAATTTATGTTTGATTCCACCTCGAAGCTTTACACTACACCAAGATCAGACTTTTGTAACGGTTCCATGCAGTTATAAAACCGAGTTGCAATAACAATCAGCCGTTGTGAAACACGATGTTGCAGTTTTTTCGCAACGGTAATGTTGCCGTTGTGAAATTGGGATGCAACACCTTTCAACCATTGTAAATTTTTTTATTTATAACAGCAGGATGCCGTTACAAAAAAAAAGCATAAAAAAATATGGCTTCATTCCTAGCCATGCCAAAATCCAGATTCCCATGATAAAAGTATCGAATAAATATGAGAATCTCTGCTCATATATATATATATATCAATTAAATTTCATTTCTTAAAAACTGATTTTTGTTGGAATACC
Source organism: Papaver californicum (assembly GCA_023531435.1). Taxonomy (NCBI): domain Eukaryota; kingdom Viridiplantae; phylum Streptophyta; class Magnoliopsida; order Ranunculales; family Papaveraceae; genus Papaver; species Papaver californicum. Next base: position 442,807 of record JAJJMC010030610.1, read on the forward strand.
TTACATCCACATTTCTATTTCTACTTTCAATACATCTTAAGAATATATCAAAACTATATTTGACATATGAACCTACATAAGTAATAAGGCATGCCCAAGGTTGAAGTTTCAGTACTTGATACTCCTACCTTTGTTGTTCCAACTCCAAAAGAGCTTTTACCTTCTCATTTGTCACCTGGAACAACCAATAAGCAGGATTAGCCATGAACATATCCAGAAAACCAAATTAATTTGGACTTGGGAGGAAGGGATGCGATGAGCTACAATTACAACTGGTGAAGGTAGGATCATATGTTTCTATGTATGGGCATTCAGATAGTTACCTGCAATAAGTTCTTTTGCAGCACATCCATCTTTTCTTGGAGAGCAGCATTGACATTCTTCTACAATAACTGCCATTCATCTAGCTGAGATAGAAGCAACAATGCACCAACCTGAAATTGATAGTACACTTCATTCAGTATGAGAAGCATACATCCATATTTAGCTTATATTTCTAAGAATTCTTTATAAAATATATGGTCATGGGAAGATGTATGCAACCTTTTCTTGCAGCGCATGTGTAAGGACATCTGAGGTGTCCCCCACTTTATAACCCAAAGATTTTGGTATTGCAGGCAACTCTGGAGAGTGAAAAAAGATTACAGAGAAGTTAGAAGCATGCAAATGAAACAGTTAAACAATAGGGAACAAAACAGTCAATGTACACACAACTGGAAACTGAACACTAACTTTGTTTAAAGCAAAAAGACATATAGGAATCTACAAGAAATGACATACCATAAAAAAACTTTGCATATAAAAGAAATGAATAAAGTAGTTTTACCAATATTATATAACATATCAAAGTATGGACAGTTCAATTCTTCAAGATATCTATGTTTTGGACAACTCTCATCAAGTCTAAATTAAACACTAAATCTTCTTTACTCACCTGTTGTCGTTGCGCATCACACTTCACCCTCCGAAACATACTACAACAATCTATGATTCACTTCCTACTACTTGTATCCTTCAAGTTCCCCAAGCTTCCAGCTCCTTGTACACTTCCAAGTATGCTCCTTCTCTAAATCCTTGAAAATAACAATTCAAAAGAAAAATTCAATCATAAGAAACCAAATTACAATATAGACAACCTTATAGTTCAATAACCAAAATTAGCATAAGATATCTTACCACTCACAAAAACATATAGTCCATGAAACTCTAAAATGACACAAAGGCATCTGTTTACCTGACATGAAGCAATTTTCCTTGATAATTGCCATGGACTTGTGCAGCCTGAGAATTTGAAAGGTTGTTGTTGCTGCTTTATCTGAAGATAAAGATTTACAGCAAACTAGAGTGTCAGATGAGGATACTAGCGCGCTGACTCGGTTTCTAAATGGCAGCAATTAATCAGTTTAAACTAAAGTTACCTTACTTTCAAGTGAGCTAAAATACATACGATACACACTCATTTTGCATCTTACACCTTTTATGTTTCAAAGATGTCCTCTAGAAATATTGAAACATAACAAACATAATTCTATAACTACCGCATGTGACTAATCACAGTTTATTCAAATCATGGAGTATGGACAATATTAATAAAGTAAATTCCATAAACGACAAGTCTTGTAAAAAAAACCCTTAGCTTTTCCCTTTCGCCCAACCTTGCTAGCTCATTTTGCATACGGGAGTTGATGAAATAACTAAAACTAAAACACAGGAAATCGAAGCTGCGCATAAAAAGAGGAAACTAAAGAACATACAACAACATAATATACTAAACAGCTAAACTCTGTTACCACAATTTTAAAATCCAGATACGGACGACAAAAACTAAAATCAGTCTGGTGCTACCCCAATAACAAACTGAACGAGCTCCTAAAAACATATTACACCAATTTATGATGACAATCATACACCCAACAAAAACTTGGGCATGGAGAATGTGAAATTAACCATATGTCTATGCATCCTATATGAAAACCCATGGCTGCATTCAAGCAGAACCCTCATCTTCTTTTTGTACCAAGAACACATCAGTGCACACAATAAAGCTGCTTAGATTGACCAGCAATCACTATAAAAGGGAGTAAACCCTTATTATTATTTTGTTATTTTCTCCCGTCATCACCAACTCTTTCCATCGCCTCCCATCTCTTTTCTCTAGCGACAAGTATCTCCAGCTTCTCCCGTCCGTCAGTGCTACCACCAGCCGATCACCGCCGACCAGTTTCCAGCACCGACTAGGTTAGCCTTTTTTTTTTTTTTTTGTAAGCGTTGTTTTATGTATAATTTTTTTGTGATGTGAATGCTTGTTCACGCAAAAGTTTTTTTTTTTTTTTACTTGAGTAAATACTCATATTTTCTACATGAGTACTAACTTCACTAGCTTAGTTACCTTTGCTTGTTTGATTGCATAAGAATACTACTGACTAGGTAATGATTCCATCTTGCAGGTGAGTTTCACTTCCACAATTATTATCTTTAATTGTGATAATTCTTCATTGGTTTTACCGCAACATTGTTGAGCTTTAACCAGGTATGCTACAGTTCGTAGCAATTTTCCTGGATATTGATTTTTAATTTATACATATAAGCATGTATTTGCATAAAATAAAACCATACCTTGCACATGATGGCTCATCTGTTGACGTGAATATTATTCGGACTCATTGTAGATGTATACCAATCAAGAGGATAATGTCACCACTGCTTCTAGTCATGGTAGATGCGAAAATTCTGATGTGATATTTTTAGATGATGTGCCCTGTATTCACGATGAGCAATTTAATGGTGTTTTTGCAAAGGCTGCTGGCCCTGGTTATGTTGGAAATTTTATTTCGAACATCAATAGTCGTCCTCAGCTTCAGAGCACTTATCCGCCAGCTGTTGTTAGGTGTTGTTTGTGGAGAAGAGAACACAGGACTTCATTCGTTGATTTTAAGACGTTCCATATTCCTTTGCCCGAATGGACGGAATGGGCTAATATGTTGGAGAATCCTCAAGTGAAGCTGGTTCTAGAAAATGCCAAGATATTCCATGCTCTGCGAGTGTCTGAGAATTTGAGTCTTAATAAGGACGCGAAGGGTCTGATTGTATTTGCTTCTCGTTGGCGTGGTCCATCCTATTCGTCAGTATGTGCTTGGGGTGAATTAACCATCACTTTGGAGGACGTGGCAGTTTTGATGCACCTGCCAGTTGTTGGTAGTGTTCCAATTGAATGGTCTGACGAGGAGAATAAAAATGGTGCCATCTTTATTCAGAAGATAATAGCTCTACCAAAGTCTGACTGTTGCAATAACAAGAATTATTCAACTTGGATTTACTATTGGTTGAACGAAAGTACAAGAGCTAACGGCCTTGCTGTTGACAATCCTTTGTGCATTTCGGTGTTCCTTATACTTTGGTTTTCCAAAGATGTGTTTGTAGATTCTCCTGGAGGTTAATTGAAGTTTGTACTTGTTCCGCTTGCTGTTGCGCTCGCTGGTGGAAAGACCCTTCCTCTTGGTAACTTGTTTCTAGGCTCTTTATACTCTCATTTGGATTCTTTTATCCACGACATGAAAGTTTCCAGTGGCTATGCCAAGGAGGAATCTTTCATCCCTGTTATGTTTATGCAAGCCTGGCTATGAGAACATTTTCCTGAATATGCGCCGAAGACCAAGCCCTCTTTCCCAAGAGAAAAAATAAAGTATGCTAGAATACTCCGTTGGAGTAAGAAGAAACCTTCTTCTATTATTCTCATTAGCTTAATGGATAACGAGAAAAAGGTGAATTTCAGACCTTGGGGTTCGAAGCTTCCAAACGTGATTCCACCGAAATCTTTTGCTGAGAGCTCTGGTATTATTCTACGTTCTGGCCCGAGTGATGAGGGTAATATTGTTACGGCTGGCGAGGCCACTTTTGTGAATAGTTGCACTCCAGGATATATTCTTGTTGTTTATTCCGACGAGTATATCATGCAGAGTTATAATATTAATAAGGAAGCTCTAAAAATGGGATTTGATTAGTCTATTCCCAACTTCCGTACTGAGGCGCCTTCCATAGATGAGCTTCAGCGATCTGAAGGTGCCCACACTATTTCTAGTCGAAGTATTCCTTTTGATAGAAAAAGATGTGTTACAAATGAATACGCCAGTTTTTGAAACGCACAACTTACCCTTCTTAAAGAATTCATGTCTGGCAAGCCTTCTGAGGTACGTGGTGAGCCTTCCGAGAAGGAGTTAGTAGATCGTCCAAACTTGAAAATTTCTACGAGACGCGATTCGATCGCCAACTTGACACATATATTTGAAATCATTCTCTGTTTCATCATTTTCTTTTATTCAACGAATGGATATTTGATTCGTTTCTTGCAGTCGTGGTTCCCAAAGCACTTTGTGTTTGGTATTGTGGCGAGCATCATTCTCAGTCTGGGACAAAAGACCACGGTAGTAATTCCTGGAAGTGGAGACCGTCCTTGGAAGAAGGTAAGCGCCCCGTGTCTCCTTTTATTCTTCCTTTATGTATGAAATAACCTATATCTTCTCTTGACAAATATCTTTGTGCAGTTTGGGAGTTTAATTCCTCAGGGTGACTCGAGTGTTCAACCTTTCAAGTTTGGTGTCCCAGCTAATCCAAATGACTTGTGGGAAAAATCCTTAAAGGAAAATACTTTAAGAAGTCTGGGGCTCTTCTCTCCAAGAAAAAATCTAAATTTTCATGGATTTGGAATTGTATCCTTCAAAAAATTGAGCAGATCAAGAAATATAGCATTTAGGAAATAGGGGATGGAAAATCAATAAACATTTGGCACGACAGGTGGATACCAGGAAGGGATACAGTTTTATCTCATATTACCTCTATTTTAAACAATAACATAACATTTGTGTCAGAGTTAATAGATTCCAACACTAATAAGTGGAATCAAGATACTTTAAAGTCCCTGTTTAACAACTCTATAATTTTTGAAATCATGAATATTAGGTTATACTCTACAAAGGAATGATTGCTAAAAAAGGATAAACTAAGGTTGTCCCTTACTAAAAATGGAGAATTTTTGGTGTAATCTCTTTATGTAAAACTGCACAACCCTTCTTTGACAATCTCTAGAACTTCAAAGATTTTCTGGAAAACTTTATGGAGTATGGATACTTCTTAAAGGGTCAAACTCTTTGTATGGAAATGCTTGCAAGATGCATTGCCTACCAAAGAGAAGCTGGGGTTCTATTTTGAATGTGGATACCAAATGTGTTTTTTGTCAGACAAATGTTGAAACAACTAATCACTTGTTTTTTGACTGTGCTTATACAAAAGAAGCATGGAATATGTTACCGATGGCTACTCAGGGAGTATCTCTAAACTCAGACTCAACTTCTGATAGTTCTTTCCTAGCACATTATAATGAATGGAAAAAGGAAATGAGAACTCGATTTCCATGGCTCTGGCTTCAACCAAATGCTAGTTCATATGGAAAGAGAGATGTCTCGGAGTATTTGAAGAT
>JAJJMC010030610.1:448289-459511 GCA_023531435.1 Papaver californicum
TGTGATGCATCTTGGAAGTCTACAGTCACTAATGCATGATTTGGTTTTGTTTTGCGTAACTGGACATGAACTTTCGGAGGAGCAGAAATGAGAAGCTTCAGATTGTCATCACCAGAATATGCAAAAGATGTAACTTTGTTACAGGCAACAAAATGGGCCAACTCAAGAAATATTATACACCTGGTCATTGAGGGGGACAACTTATCTACTATACCTTATCTGCAAGGCAAAAACAATTCAATCCAGTGGCAAAACAAGGCAATTTTAGATGAAACTAGAATCTTGGTAGAAAATTTGGTTTTCCTTTTTGGTTTTCGAGTTTGTTGATAGAAAGGCTAATGGGGTAGCAGATTTGTTGGCAAAGAAAGGAAGATCTTCTGCTACATCAGCTTTTTGGGAGGACTCTGCACCAGCTTTTCTAATTTCTAGTATCACCTTTGGCACCGTCAAAGCGTATAGTGGTTTTACTTTAAATAACTATGTTGTTACATGTCTGGAAGATACTAATCCAACTGATTCATCCATCATCGGGACATCTCACCTGGAGTTGATCCTAACCGAGCCTGAATCATAAGATTAGTCTTCTCAGTATTTTTTCTTTTTTGGCTTTAATCTATCTATCTCACTTTAAAAAAAAAAAAGAGAGTCTTTCACCCAAAGTATACCATGGCTTAACTATATCAACAATTCGGAGTTAACCTAGCCACAAAGTTTCATCCAACGGTTGAATTTTAATGATCCAAAGGTTGAAAACAGATTGAAAGCTAGACGGGTGAACTACACCCATCTGACTATTTTTTTATTAAAAAAAATAAATTTGAAAGCTAGACGGGGAACTTCACCCGTCTAGCCTCTTTTATCCCACTATCCAATAGTATAAAAAACACTCATTCGCCTAGTCACTCATCCGTTTTGAAAGGGATATCCCTTGCTCTTAGACACATAACATATGATTAGGAGCCAAGCAGGGCACATTATGAAATCTCTTAGAATGGAACCTTGAACAAGCACTTTTTTTTTCTTGATGCTACAGAAAGAATTTATTAATTAGTTCCAGATGCAAAATCCAAAGACAATTGATGTTCAATGACATACAATGGCTTATCATACCAATCTTTTGATATGTTATGCTTGCGGCTAAACTTAACTAATTTATCCGCCACTTTACTACATACTCTTGGAGAAATTACACTTCAATTGAAGTTCATTATTTAAAAGTCTCAGAGCGTCTAAGAGGATAGTTTCATTTTTCCAAGCAATGGCTAACTCCGAATTGTTGATATAGCTTGCAATGCTTTGAAGATCCGTCTCAATTATTAGTCTCAGTTATTACTTGTGTCAACTGCAGTATCTTACAACATTTTGCAGCCTCTATAAATGCTATGCACTCCGCTTACTCTGAGTTCTCAGCTCCGGCGTGCAGTTCCTTGAACTAGCACTTTAACAAGAGGATTACTACTTGAAATAATATATTATGGGTTCAGAGACTATCATACAAGAAATTCTCAAATCATACAGGGTTAATTAGATCTTTGGATCATTATTTCCCTAGACGAAAGGAAACATTAGCGATAGTATTTTGTAATTGGATTTTATAAACGAAATACACGTATCGGCAAAATTTAAAAAGAAGAAGAAAACAAATATTATAAAAATACTGTAAAAACACCGTACAACTAACTAAATTTTTTTTTTAATATCATTTTCCAAAAACATTAACATGATCTGTAATACGTCTGTCGATTTTAGAGTGTATTTCAACTAAAAATATACTCCAAATAACATTTTCACTTTCTATGAGAATAATGTTTCTTTAAAAGTGAAAACACAAAATTATTCTGTGTTCTTTTGCTTGTCAGTTAACCCCATTAGTATACTCCAGTATCTTAGTGTATCCTGTATTTTCGGATTTATTACCAGAAGACTTGGCAAATGGCGATATTTGTTTTTCTTAAAAGATGAAGGGTACACATAACATCTTATATTACCACACAGCAGAATAAATGCTAAAAGATGAATTTATAATAGCATCGCAAGTGAATTATTAATAATTTCATTGCTACATGAACAAAGCATGAGACAGCATTTTGGGGCCAAATGAAATTGATTATGGTAATGGCTGATTTTCAGTGTACCTTTTGATGGATCAAACACAATCACTCGTGTGCTAATTTTCTAGGAGGCTTCAGGCATAATCATACCGTTTTTAAAAGGCGTAACAAAATACGATCATGTATCTTTGCTTGTTAATAACAACTATTGTTATGATTTCTATGACACTAGGATTGAGTTCTTGTCTGGTCTTGAAACTCCATATAAATCGTATTTAGATTTAGTTGAATGTATTGAAGGCTGCCCGAGTGTATATGTTGCCATGTTCGGGTATCTGTTTTGTGTTGCTTTTGCTTAATGGAAATTCATTTTTCATCGAGCAAAACCATATTACTTAATGAGAAAGAAGAAATCCTTTTCTTCATTCAGCTGGGCGGTAAGCCAAAATTAATAGACAGTCGCAGACTTGCAGGAACAATCAATTCAGTTAAGCTGGATAGGATTGAGGCAAGGTACTGATTGGATCAACCGGAACTCCTCGTTTGCCAAATTGAAAACCACAATGTTCTCACTCCCAATCCATTGATGAGCACCATTTGCGAAGATTCCTTACGGATTTGGGAAACACAAAAAGTAATAGGTTGTACCTTTGTGGAGAGTTCTCCACCCACTGCCACTGCCAATTGTGTATACATCGATGTCTCCCTTAGCCAAATTTTTGAATTGGGAATAGCATATCCTAACAACCAACCATTGCGTGAACCAACTAAGTACTCATGGGAGGATAGCTGATGCTGGTCTTTTTAGGTGTCTTGGAAGGGTAGTTCTCAGAATAGACATTCATCTCCTCATTATACTTGTGTGCATAATAAAGCCGTGGTCTAACTATTTCCTTTTTATCTAATTTTAAAAAGACAAACAGAAGACCCATCTTCAACGTAGAAGTAGAAGAAGCCATCAAACTCCCGGTTAGCAAGTTGCAACAACTGACGGTGATAGTGCGTCTTGGCGAAGTCATTTCCTCTACGATGAAGGAGATTTAGGAACCCTTTGGAGATCAACTTGCAATCTAAAACAGACTTAATCGATAGGCGAGAAAGAATGTATAACATGATATCCGATGGAAGACTCTCCATGCTTCAGGAAATGTAAAAAGGTCTCAGTTTTGTAATCTCTGAGCTTCTAAGAAGATAAAGAATTTTCGCCTTTACTTAGTTTTAATGCAACTTGAACAAAATCATGGATTTTTTCACCCATCTCGCCCTTCTTTAGTCCAGCATAGAATATATATTCAACCAAAGCTATTTACTGCTGCTTCTCTGGATGTAAAAGTACAAGTTTTCACTTGAGCTTTTCAGCCGTACCCAAACTGAAATCTGGAATTTGATATCAGAAATGGACGCTAGATCTCCAAGACTCCAACTATAAGCTTTAAGGTTCTGATTTATTTATTTATTTTCTTCTGTTGTGAAGGATAGATGTTAGTATACACTACACTTTAGTTATGCAGACATGCTGAAGTTGGGATTTTGCTGAATCCACCCGAGTTACATGGCTTGACACCCCCTCAAGTTTAGCGGTGGCACAGATGTCTACAAGCTGATTTTGGTAGAATCAAAACCAAAGGTGTTGAAACGTTTAAGTTGTTCATAAGATTCCTCACCCACGCAAAATATCCATTGAAATTACTGATCCGCAAGCAGCCAAATTACTGATCCGCAAGCAGCCTTCGCAGCTGCACAAGTCTCATCGTTTCTTCCTCCACACTTAAAGTATCCTCAAATTACTAATCCGTCAACATCCTTGGTTTGCTCCACTATCTCAATTTTCCATTTCGGATTATCTTAGTTTTCTCCACTATCTCAATTTTCCATTTAGGATTATTTATCTTTAGAGTCTGGATTGATTAATCTTCATTTAGAAAGCTCATATCATATGGAATGTATTCGAGCGATTACCACCAAACATGTCTCACGGTAAATGAATCATTGATGAACTAATGAAATGTATCGTAAATGAACCAGTAATGATTTACTTGTCACATGAAATAGGCCTGCGATAGTAATAAACTTTCTTCCTGAAGAGACAGAACAAACGGTTCTGTGGTGCCTTTGAATGGTGGCTAACAGGTACAGCTGTGGTGCTTTTGAGCGGAGGATAACAACTGAGTTTCATGGTTCTGTGGTGCCTTTGAGCGGTGCCAACAGCTACAGCTGGGTGCCTTTGAGCAGTGCCAACAGCCAAATACCAACTATTCTGTACACTTCACTTGCTTTAACGGCTACAAACCCTAGAATAAGATAGAACTCGGCGTCTATTATGACAAACATTACATTACTGCAGATTGAAAGAATAGGTATCAGTTGTTAGGAATAAGATCATCACGTTTAAGCCCCACATTAGTCGTAATGGTCTGATATTATCCTAAAGGGTTGGACAAGTCTAAAACTGCTTGTAAAATAGAACCTCCCAAATTGTGTTTCGACAGGACTTGTTATCCATGAACTGCGCGGTTAATAATGCTGCGTCTAAATGCAGCCTACTAATGCATCACATTTTTAGCTTCTATAATTCTTTGTTTTTCTTTAATTACACATGAGTAATGTTTACATACAAAACTATTTGTACAGATATTATGCCATCTTGTTGGAGGGCGAACCTAGAATAGGGTTATAAATATTCACTCTCAATTGGTGACAATGCAATGGGTAAAACGATTAACTTTATATGCACACTTGATGTCCTGCAAAGCATTCAAAACAAAATGTTATGATCCCCGAAAATCAATTTAATTTTACAGATGGGATTGAACTAAAAGAGTATGGTTTTAGGGGGGTAGACCTCCTCCCTATGGGTCTGAATATGACGCACCTGAGGCAATCTAAGCAACGCAGACCCTCTTCTCCAACTTGTCAGATCATCGAAAAACTATCAAAAGCGCATGCCAAACTTCTTATAGATCAGTTTAGACCTCAGTTTAGCCAAGGTACATCTGAATGGAGAGATGGCGGTGTAGGAGGTTTGATCATAGCCTTCAAAGTTTCCATGATACTAGCAAAAGAAGGCCGCTTCCACGGCTCACTGCAGTTTACCCAGATGTATTAAAAGAAGAAACATATCGACATATGTAAATGTGAGCATATGTGTATGCGAGAGCAAGAGAGAGCAAGAGCACCACAGCGATAGAAATAGAAAGTAATAATAAAGAGCATAGAATTTCCACTCACTAGGCCCAGCAAGCCTCGATTAACTCCGCAACTTGGGGATTGACATTATTTGGAATATCAAGCCTTCTATTTTTGAAACCCACGGCCGCAACCACCTGCAAGAAGAGAGTCAAAAGGCCATACTACACAACAAATATCAACGATTTAAACCAGCGACTGATGTTTTACGATCAAAATCTTGGGGAATTTTTTTCTCTTTTTATAATCTGCAGATTTCATATCAACCCGTTCACCTGTACTTAAGCATCAAAATAGTGAAGCTCGCTGTAAGCATGCTAATTAAAAGCTCTTTCTAGCGAGTTACTAAAACTGACTGACTCAGAACTTCATATGCTTGCAGTTTCAGTTCAGATAAATGTCAATTAACAAATCTTGTCTTCTAATCAGAAAACAGATGTATTCGACTTTCACGTATTCCCGATCTTTTTTGCTGCTATATTCTAGTTTCACTAAATTGCAGTAATATTACCAGTAAACAAGCTCACAAACAAACCTGTGCTGCATTTAGGTTAACCCAAGGTGGTTGCATTGTAACAAGCTCCCATAAGATCACACCGAAACTGTAAATATCAGACTTCTCATTTGACGGCTCATCACGGAGAACTTCTGGTGCCATCCACTCGGGCTATGAATAATAGAAAAACAAATTCAGACCTAAACCACGCATGGATACTGCTTCAACAGAATGAGCAAGAAAAGCACTTAAGAAAACTTACAGTGCCCGCTACTGATTTGGACGATAAAAATGTATTCGCCTTTAACCGGGAAAGCCCAAAATCGCACACCTGGGTGAAAGAATAACATTATAGAACAACTAAACGGAGCAATTAAAAAAAGAATATAAACTAATAAATTGACTAGTAAACCAGTAATGAATAAGGTAGCTAGCGAACTTATTATATTTTGTGTTTTGGAATCGTTTTTTATAAGAAGAGGCTTGGTCTACCTACAAATCCCAGACAGCTATGCAAAGAAAATGATAAAAATCCCCCAACCCCAATGCAAGTAAAGAATAAGGTGAATACAAAAGGAACAACCAAATAATATTTCCCAAGAGGTGAAGATTGTATACAATAAACCGACATCCATAAATCTCACTCTTACCTTCACTGTGTATTTTTTGTCCACCAGAAGATTAGGAGATTTCAGATCTCGGTGAACAATGGGAGGATTATGTCGATGGAGATAATTCATTCCCTTTGCCTGCACAAAGATAGCGCAATCTATTACAAGTAAACTGCAAGAAAGCACTATGTAGTTCGATGGTTGGAAAGGAAATAATAATAATAATCTCTATCCAGCTCCAAGGCACAAAACAAACATAATTCAGAAATCGGGATTAAAGCATAGACTGTGAGGGCATACCACATCAAAGGCCATACTTAATCGACGCTTCTCATCCAACAGTTCCCTTGAACCAGATTTATGCAAAAGCCTATATAAGCTGCCTCTGCAACCCAAAAGGCCAACATCTAGTTGTTTCAATGAGGTGATTTTTTTTTTTTTTAATTTAAGTGGAAAATAGATTTCGAGCCCTAATGATATAGGAAAAGAAAGACAGGGACCTTGACAAATATTCTGTGACAATGGACAAGTTTGGGGGTCGAGTGACAGCACCCATAAACAGGACAATATTTGGATGCCGCAGCCTTCTCATAATTGCAACCTTGCAAATAGAAACAAAGATATCACAATTTAGAAAACCTCATATACAAAACAGATGAATGTAAATACTATTGAGAATGGAGATTTGGAAGCTGAGAGTTTTGCTGCATACCTCCCTTATGAATTCCTTGAAGCGCTCAACATGGAAGTCTTGCTCCATGAGAATCTTCACTGCAACCTCCTGAAAGTTACATGCATCTCATGATTAACAAACAAATGGATGAAATGTCAAAATCCAAAGTGAAGCTTATGAAGTACGTTTAGCTCTACGATACAAAGACTCTGTTTGGAGGAACTGGAGAAGGAATATACTATATAGAGTAAGTGAGGCAAAGGGTGCCTTTTACGAGTAAATTGACATTTCAAAACATTGCACAACAAGCCTCGCCCTCATTTACTCTATTTTGTTATGTCATTATCCCTAATAGATCAAAACCAAAAATCTCGATAGCCCACTAATTTATACTATCATGATGGAATCAACATGGAGGCGTGTCAGTATATCTTAGACATGGAGCTGATATTACAAGATTGAAGATTGTAAAGAGTTATGCTGCCACAATGTTAATGTTCCTCAATCAAGTGAAGCGAAGGTTACCACATCGATACAGATTCATAATACACCAAAAATTTGCCTAATGTTGCGAAGTAAAAGGCAAAAGATTTTTTCCTTACCGAACTATTCCAATCAGCACGATGCACTGTTCCAAAAGAACCTGGATAAATTTAACCAGTTAAGCCCAATACAACCGTTACTGTAGAACCAGAATACTCAAGTTTATTGAGTACATAATAATGTAAAACCAGAAAGAAAAAAATTCCTGATTTTTTTATCGTTTATGTTGTTCGAGTTAAAGAGCATACCTGCTCCAATTTTCTCCTTCAACTCAAGCTCACTCCATGGAATGTCCAGGTCTTCAATATCAAAAGAAAGATCATTACTCGATCTACCCTGCATGTACCTTAGATCTCTATTCATATCAATCCTTGGATCAGGCACTTGCACAATTGCTTGCACGTCCCTGTTCCCAGTTGGTGGGGTGTGTTTTAATTGCATAGGATCTCTCAAGTCTACTGAGATAACACTTTCAGTAGGACCAGATGAGCCTTGCAGCAGGATATCTCCTCTTTCACGACTACTGGGTCGAGAAAATCCTTGGTGCAGAGGTGGCGTAGAAATTCCATCATTTACACCTGAAACAAAGATTGGACATTTCATCTACGCATGTTGTATATAAATATTAAGTGCACTGCCTACAACCAGACATGCCCTTCCCTGATCTAAAATTGTACAGTGTTAGTAATAATAATCATTTTGCTCAAAGAGGATTTGAATAACAATGACAGTTACTAACGAGCTAAAACTCCATCCAATGTCTAAAAAACATTTTGAGGCGCACCTTGATGACCACTTTTTCGCTGCCTAAATGCTTGCGCATGTAGTTTTTATTTTAAACGCACGCTTTTGGGTTTTATTATCTCAAAACCTGGGCTTTAATGCGTTTTTTTCATTCCATTTCACTCCCTTAAAATATAACCTTTAGTCCCTAACTATTCAGACACTATTAAAGAAGACACATTGAAGTTGAAAAGACCAAAGGTGGAGGCTGTAATGTAGCAACAACTCAATTCTTAGTTACTTGTAGTTTTATGATCTGTATTTTCTCTCGTTTACTTCTTTCCAAAAAAAAATAGCATTTTGTGGGTAGTACTTTTTTTCTTTTTCTTCTAGCAATTTGTTTTAGCAATTGGAGGCTACACATGGCATTGCATTAACGTTTTTTAAAACCTTGACTCCAGCTTGTATGAAGCCAGGAAACCCAAGGTAGGTCACTCAGAATCATAATTGCAACACATATCTAGATAGACTGCACAGCATAAACAGGCCTAACCTGTTGGAGCATCGCTAAAAATAAGATTGATTGTCTGACAATCCTGGAAATACTGCTTGGCCAATGAAGTGAAACTCTCTGACATTTCAAATGGTTTATATCTTGGAAGGCGCAATGGTGAAGCAATTGAGATAGATGATGGGCCATTGACTAAGGAATCAGGTTCACATAAGCACCCTGGCTTCCCAAGCAGATCAACTAAGTATTCCCTGCAATTCATAATGCCAAGAGCAGCATCAAATGATAAATTTCATATCATTTGCACAAAGTATAATTTTGATATTTAATAAGTGTGTATGGTAAACAACATATATTTAGATCGTAGCAGTAATATCATACCGGTCAAGACCAAACCGTACTAGACAGGAGGCAGCATCGTTTCTCCTGCAGTACTTGCACCCCTTGGCAATTCGACAAGGTAAATCAATTGTGTCTGCTAAAATCTGGACATTCGGAGAAAAAAAATTAACAGATTTTTCAGGACTTCAAGCAGATTTAGTGAAAAGTGAAAATGTAGACTAAACTCTCTATGTGCATTGTTTGACCAACCTCAAAATATAGCAGAGTGTAGCTAATAATATTTAAAATGAGAAGTTACAAATTTTACTTTGAATAGCAGAGCACGATGCCGGCATACACCAACTGATAGGCTTCCCATTGGGATAACAACAGAGCCTAAGCAATCTTTTAATACTTGGCTACACTCCTTCCAGCGGGAAACCAAAAAATCTTCTCCATTAGAAGCTGTATCCCTTGTGATAACAAAAAAGGAAAAGAAAAAAAAAATGTTACTAGAACCAATTATAGGTAGAGATAATGCACGTTGGAGGAACACAGTCTACAAAACTCACCCCATGTGAATGCAAACTATCTTGGTAAGTTGATCGACTACCTCTTTTGTGGTAACACAACTCCGAGAGAGACTAATAACTCTATTCTGTAGCTCAATTAAACTTGGATCACTGCTTTTATCGATCAAGACAACTTCGATAGATGAATCACTATCAACAGCCTTAAGTGATTCAATTGTTGGGACCCTACCATGCTCTTGTATATCCGTGCACATCGTCCATACATATGAATTCATCCCATGGATCAAATAAAACCCATCCGGAACCTTGTCAAAGTAAGATAAACAACCATTCACCTGGTACACACGAATTAACATAAGCTATTGCCAACACTTCCGACATACAGGATTTAAATTTTTATGTAGTAGAAAACTCTTCAATCTAAAATCAAAATGATATCCCTCAATGTCCCCGGTCTATCTGAATCAGAGTTCTCATTCCATATCATCCATCTCATCTAAAACAACTACAAATGAGTAAAAAGACCAAACTTCTCCTGATCACTAATAGTTCCTACGAGTTCCATACAGAAAACCCAAATCACTTCACTATGCAAAACCTAAAATCTGAATTCAATAACCATGTAAAAATACTGTTTCGGCACAATTGGGGGATATGAAAAGAAAAAAAACCTAATTTAACAAAATCAAAATCCTTACCCAAAAGCGATGAGACATAGCTTCAGGCGAAGACGAATTAGAGGAATTCCTAATCTTTGATTCATCAGGAACAGGATCCAAGAAATTAGGATCATCAGCACAAGTAGCTTCAGAAGAAAGTCTTAAAGCTAAAGCTAATTGTAATTGATAACTTTCTTCAGTTTGTTGTGCCCAACTTTTAGAAGTAGTAGATGAAGATCCATTAGTAGCAGTAGCAGCAGCAGCTTCAATTCCACTTTTCAATCTCATTACATCCATTTCTGGATCATTAACCATTGAATTAGACATAGTTGGTATATAATACTCACCAGATAAAGTTTCACCAAAACTACTCCCACTTGATTGTCTTTGTAATCCTAATGTTGATGGGAATAATCCACCACCACCACCACCACCCATTCTTCTTTGATCTCCTCCATTTCCATCCCAATTCCCTTTATTCTTTTCACCTGATAAAGATTCATAAAATTGATTCCCACCACCACCTAGTGGAGGAAGAAATTTCTTGTCATCTTCAGGTGGGAATTGATTAAGTAATGAATAATTAGTTCTTCTTCCAGGCATTTCCATGGAACCCTAATATGAGAGGAAATACTTATGGGATTTTTAATTTAAAGAAAAACCTAAATTATTACCTCCATTCTTAGGGTTAAAACTGACTACTGATAAACGGTTTTTTGCTCTTCCTCAGAGTTCTTGAGAGAGTAGTTTTTTTGTGAATCGGTTGAGAATTCGGCGTTATTTGCCGACCAGTGGAGAAAAAATCAAAAACTTCTTTTTAATTTGTCTGATACTCTGAACCTCTACAAACATGTGTTTTAGGTAACGTAATGTCACGGCCCGCCCATTTCCCACATATTGGGCCGACCCATGACA
>JAJJMC010030610.1:465531-483418 GCA_023531435.1 Papaver californicum
TCAACATTTTGTACAATTACAATCGGTAGTTTAAGAATTTCTTAAACTACCGATTATGATAAGTATTCTGAAAAAAACAACATTCCCAGAATCGGTATATTAACATAACCATTTACTTCCGATTACAACCAAACTATGAGAATATATTTGAAAATTTCTCAAAATCGGTAGATAAAGTTAAGCAATTACTTCCGATTACAACCAAACTCCGATAAAATATTTGAAAAAATTTCAGAATCGGTAGATAAAGTTAAACATTTATAGTGATTACACTCTGGACTTCATGAACTCATAGCTTTCAACAAATATGAATTCTTCTCCTTTTTCCTGATAGTAGTGTGTTTTTGCGAGATCCTCCTACACAGGCATAGAACAAAAAGAACATAATTCATCAAGTTTACTATGTTATTATTGAAAGATCTTAGAACTTAGCTTATGTAAAAGATGCTTACAAATTTTTCGATCGACAAGCCTAAATGGGTGCGGTTAAAGATGCGTTGTTGTATAGCTAAATAATCAGCTATCCCTATTCGAATAAGTTGGTACCTATCCTGAATTTGTTGTAGAGATCTTTTCCTTGGATTTCCATAATCTCGCACATATTTGATGTAGATCCTCCTCCAAAAGATTTCGGGTGTAACCCTTCCATCTATGACATCTTCACGTAGGGTTTCGTTATACCATGTTTTGGTTATAGACAAATCTTCAACTGAGTCAAATGTTGCCATGCTTGTAAGTAGAGGTATGAAGTGAGTTACAAAGAGGAGATGCTTAAATGAGTTTTGTACAGTGTATAAAACTAGGTGTGTGTGGTATTTGGTTGAGAAAAGAGAGGTGTATTTGTAGGATAATTTCAAAAACTAGCCGTTGATTGTACTTTCATTCTAAATAATTTCTCAAATATCATTAGTCATAAAAGAAAACAACAATCGGTAGATAATAGATACCCTAAACTACCGATTATGTAAGATGCCTCAAATTGGAAATGGCACTTTTTTTCGAAACTCCTGGACACTAACAATCGGTAGGTTAATTTTTGTACAAACTACCGATTATGTAAGTTGCCCCAAATTGGAAATTGGAATGTTTTTAAAACTCCTGGACACTAACAATCGGTAGTTTAAGTAATTCTTAAACTAACGATTGATGCTGAATGTACACAATCGGGAGTTTAAGAAATTCTTAAACTACCGATTATGCTTGTACGACCCAACCCAACGACTTTTTTTTTTTTTGAAAAAATAGTCGTTGGTAATAAAACACTATAAAAGGAAACTATCCCTTTCAAGGATATTCTTATTCTCACCTATCACTTTCAACCTCAATCTCCTCTATCCCTTTCAATCTCATTCTCATTCTCACATTTGATTTTGAAGCACTAAATATGGCTCTTCAATACACTAATGATGAAGATGTGGCCATTATTAGATCGTGCGCAACGATCATGTCGCACGAGTACGAAACTGCATATTGGAACAACAGCAACTGAGGCGTTAATGAAAATTGGATGGGCAGCAGTCCACCGATTATTGGTGGAACCGTTTGTTTCAGATTTTTGTCGCCTTAAACGGAAATAAATTTCATAGAATGCCCATAGGCGTTAGGACAAGGTATGAGGAGTTGTTCGAACGGTTGGAACACTTGAAAGAGGAAATGAGATTGAGATTCCAAGCTCGTCCCACCGAATCGCCTGTGGCAAGAGTAAGTGTTTTACGTTAATAAGTCGTTCATTAAAAAGAGTTTTCAAACATTCAAACTTATAATTGATTTGTGTTTTCAGTGGGTGATGGCTCTCCGGAAATATGAAAATAAGCATGGGAAGGAGTTTATGCATGAGGATTGCTATCGGATTTTGGAAGAACTTCCCTTGTTCGGTTTCAACCTATATGCTTAAGTGTATTTTTATTTCCTATAATGTTACGCTCTGTATGCCTTTTAAATTCAATGAAATGATTTTACGTTCAACTGTTTTACAAAACCAATTAACTAATCGAATCACATTGTTCACAAAGTACATTAAACTCATCCAATTGTTCATAATCGGTAGTTAAAAAATCAACTTAACTACCGATTGTGCATAATCGGTAGCTCGGGCTCTACATAACTACCGATTGTGCATATGAACACACTACAATCGGTAGTTACATAAAACTAATAATTTCCGATTATGTGTACATTTGCATCCAGTAGAATAATCGGTAGTTATGTGTAAAAATAACTACCGATTGTGTTGGATGTTTTTGAGTATCACTAACTTGCTAAATCGGAAGTTTAACATTATACGAAACTGCCGATTACCACTAAATTTTTGTCCAGTAATACAATCGGTAGTTTATGACTAAACATAACTCCCGATTGTGCATGAAGTTCATGGACAATGAAGAACAACACAATAATCGGTAGTTAACACAAACACGAAACTACCAATTGTAACATGTTAGATTTTAGGTTTAGGGTTTCAAACTTTTATTAGTGAAAGTTTTTTTGGTAATTATTTGATAAGTAAAAGAATATTTTAGTATTTTTACATATCCTAGGTCACCCCTTAGCCACTCCCATTGGATTGCTTTAAAAAAATAGTCCCTAATTAGTTTTTAGTGGTCCTCAAAAAAATTTGGATGAATATAAAATGATTGATTATTTTTGCAAAAACATAGTTTATTTATGATCTTTTTATATATGATTGCCAAAATTTGCAGCAAACATGGCCGGCAAGTTTTCTTGTCGGAGGTGATTACAAAGAAGTATCCTTTATTACTGGCAACACGTTTACGATGCATTAAAGTATGAACATACGGTATCGTCAACGTACAAACGATCTAACTTTTAGAGCATTCGTAATGTAACTAAATATTCCATTGAAAATGCATATATGTATAGCTTACCTCATTCCTCAAAATATCCAAGAGAATTCTTACAACAATCCAAAGAAACATCAGGCTAAAATTCAAAGTTTTAAAAAGATAAAAAGAATAATGCACAAACTCATTCAGACAAATTTACAAAGTGAAAATATCCTACAAATTTAGTTTCTCTCTCTTTTATAAACCCATTATTAAGATGTTTATATATGTAGCCTAAAAAATAAGATGGACGGTTAAGATGATAAGTTTTAAATTGAATGTATATTTTCACATTTTCTGGATGATAAATCTGACCTTTATCAAATATGTATTATTAACAAAATTATCTTCTTATTTTTATTAACAAATTTAGTAGAATTTTTTTTACCATTTTTTTCGGTTAATTAATTTTTATCCATTATTTTAGACCGGGTTATGGTTATTTTTTTATTTTGATCTCTTTCCAATTGTTTAACATGACCATTATTAGACTGAAACGTGTTCAACAAATAAAGCATTCACCGTAATAAATTGGATCACAAACATAACAATATGGCTCATAACAGGAAAGAAAATATGAAAAATCCATTTTTTTACCTTTCTTTTATATGAAAGTTTCATTTTTTAACAGTGTTTTAAGTGAAAAGGTTAAAGTTACGAGTGAAAAATTATTTTTTTCACTTTTATTTCAAGGACGCCCTTATAACCTAAAACTGTCACCATCAATATATAAAAACTTCAACAAAATAAATGATCCATATAAACCCCATTTGATTTAATCTGTCTAAAATACTCTTATGAGTTATATTATGCCCAACAAACCTAACAAATCCACCCCATCCCAGGTAAAAACTAAATTCCGAATCTAGATTAAAAAAAACCGTTTTCTCTCTCTCACTCTTTCTCTTCGGTTTCACCGCCACTAATCAGCAGCTCCACCTCACCACCAGCCAGCGCCACCACCACTAGCAACAACACAACCACCAACTAGCAGCACCACCAGCCAACACCACCACCACCAGCAACAACCCAACTAGCAACAACACCAACCACCACCACCAACGAGTACCAGCAACAACCACCACCAACGAGCACCACCAACCACCACCACTAGCAACCAGAAATATCATCGCCACCACCAATAGCGAGAACCACTCACCATCACCAACCAGCAACACCACCACCGATATCATCAGCAACATTGGTTTCAACGATAAAAGAGGCAGAAAAATGATGAAACCAAATTTGGTTTCAACATAAAATTTGTATTTCACCAACACAACTTCAACGAAGAAACAAAATGCACCAAATTGAATAAACTAGGAAATTTTTTGTTATTTCACCATTAACTTTGGTTTCACGATAAAAAGTAGTCACAAATCATATGAAACCAAATTTGGTTTCAATAAAACTTACTGTTTTCACCAATACAAAAATTGGTTTCAACATTGTTTAGTTTTTCTAAAATTTGATGAAACAAAAAAAAGTTCCATCATTTATTTGGTTCCACCTTATTCCAGATGAAAAAAAATGATGAAACCAAAAAAAAATTCATCATTTATTTGGTTCCACCTTATTCCAGATGAAAAAAAATGATGAAACCAAAAAAAAGTTTCATCATTGTTTTGGTTCTGACATTTAACCAACAAAAAAATTGATTTCAATGTTGTTTAGTTTTTGTAAAATTTGATGAAACCAGATTTGGTTTCATCATTTTTCAGATATTCCACCAACACAAACATTGGTTTCAACGTTGCTTAGTTTTTGTAAAATTTGATGAAACCAAATTTGGTTTTATCATTTTTCTGACGTTTCACCAACAAAAAACCCTAATTTCAACAATGATAATGTATCATTATTTTTTGATAATGATTTTCGACGATGATGATCTAGAGGTGTTGGTGATGTTTGAGGATAGAAGGAGGAGGAGGAGGAGGAGGAGGAGGAGGAGGAGGAGGAGGAGGTGTTGTTGGTGGTGGATATGGACATGTAGTGGTGGGGGAGAAAGATAAGGAGGAGGAAACGATGGGGGAGGAGGGGGTGTTGTTGGTGGAGGGTCTGGACATAGAAAGAGAAGAAGGTGTTGGTGGAGGAGACAGAGGTGTTGTTAGTGGCGGATATGGGTAACGAGATACTATTGGTGAACATAAAAGTAAAATAAAAAGAGAGAGAGGTGTTGGTGGAGGAGACGGAGGTGTTGTTGCTCCATATCTGTCTTTTCTCACTGGTTTGGTGGCGGCGGAGCTACTGTTGCTGGTGGTGATGGTGGTGGGGAGCGGGAGGCATAAGAAAGAGGAAAGAAGAAGGGAGAGAAGAAGAGAAGAGAAGAAGAACCCGATGAAAAGAAAGAAAGGTCAAGGGTGGCATTTTGAAAAATGGTAAAAACTAAATTTAAACATTATAAATAAAAATGGGGTTTTTATTTCATTTTTATTTATAAAAAATAATATGGGAGAAGTTTTTGTATGCTAAGTATGGTTATCTTGGTTTTTTTTTTGTTATGTTAAAATTTTCTATAATTAGATAGATAGCAAAGGCTTAACTTTGGAATCCTATAGAAACGTAAATCTAAAGCAAAGCCTTACGCGTAGAAATTAACTATCCAGTTGGGATGTATACTGAGTATCCGGTCAAACAATTATTTGACCCATTTTTATTTTAGTTTTCTTAGGGATTTTCGAATTAAAATATTGTTTTCAAATATTTAATATCGAGCGAATATTTTAAACGGATACTGAGTATCCGTCCAAACAAATCCAAGCGCCATAATGGTTATTTTTTTCCATAGTTAAGGCTTGGTCAGAAATCCTAATTATGGCCAAGCCTTGGCTCACCATAGTTTTCTTTTTTAAAACATGGCTCATCATAATATTTGCTCTAAGAATAACTTTTTTTTTTCTTTTTTTTTTCTTGACAATATATGTATATACACTAGCCCCCATACGTAGATTTGTCCTTGTCGCCAAAACATAGTAGTGAGATAAATTTAGTACCTACTAGTGAGAACACATATGCGATGCACATGCTCAGCGGGGGAACTAGGATCCTAATTAGGGGTGGGCTTGGCTATTTCTTAGCCTGGCTTAAGCCTAAATTTAGTACATAGCATTTTAGCCCATCAAAAATTTGTAGTAAAAAAAGGGGTTTTTTACATTACCCCCTGAATAATATGCTAATTTACATTACCTCCCCTATTAATTAAAAATAGGTGAAACCTCCCTTCTGTTAACTCTATCGTGATATCCCGTTAGCTGACTCAGCCATACTGCATACATTGCAGAAAAGTAAATATTTTTAGCGAATTACCTAAATTACCCTCATCTTCTACAATGGAAAATTTTCACAATTGGTTTTGAAAAAGTACAGAAAGTCTTCTCATTGTTTCTTCGATCTATGAAAACTCATATTCAAATTAATGAAAAATAACCCAAACCCCAAATTAATCAAACTAAAAACCTAAACCCCTATTTGAAATTGAGACCCTTGACTTTAATCGATCAAAGTAAAGGCACCCAACCTCCACATTCCCATTGTAGCAGTACGACCCTTTATTATCTTAACTTTCTTGTTCTTCCTTTTAGACTCGTAATCAGTTCATAAGCATCAATAATTTCATGGTTCAATTGACCATTAGGTGAAGAATCCCACCTAACTCAAAAACTTGTATAACATCCAAAACAATCACAGTAAAGACAATGTATAAAGATTGATTCCAAGATGTGATCGTTGTAGTTGGAGCAGTTAAATTTTTTGTTCTAAAAATAAAAAAAAATGGAAAAAAAGACTCCCCAAAAGCTAGGGTTTGTTCTTGAGTAGATTTTAATTTTCCTCTCTATCTATTAACCCGAATTCGAATCTAAGTATAAAATTATACTCAACAAATGTCGTATTGCATACCCATCTAATATTTTTGGAAAGTATTAAATTTCAAAAGTACTACCCAATTTGGTGTTCTTGGTCTGCAACTGTCCGATTAGGAGATGAAAAAGATAATATATTCTTTTTATTTTTTTTATTTAGCATTTTCGGACGGACCGTGGTATCCATATCATTACACGTGTTTTTTTAATGCAAAAGGGTATTTATGGGATTTAAAAGTTATATTTTAATTTAACACACACGTGTGCTGCACATGTTTTTTTAACTGAGCAGTAACGGTACAATTAACAGAAGGAAGATTTCACCTATTTTAAATTAATAGGGGAGGTAATACAAATTAACATATTATTCATGGGGGTGACATAAAAAAACTCTAAAAAAACTTTTGGGGCTTTTAGGGGGGATTCGAGCTAGAGGAAGTCCGTGAGTAGTTCCACCCCTACACATGCTTGTATTGAGTTTCTTTAACAACACACAATTTAAAATTAATGAAATCTTTTATTTAAAAATAAAAATTTAATATTTTTATTTGTACTCATTGCATAGATAATTCAAAAAACTTTTCAAATATATAAATTTTATAAAAATCCGATTTTTATTTCAAAAGCCTGGATATATTGGGGCCTATGAGATTTATTTTGGCCCTACCACTAAAAGTTAAAATAGGATCATTATGAAAAAAAAAAACAATAACCCCTTATCCAACTATTTATGTTATTAACTAATATGCTTGATTTGTGTTAGTTAATTCAATTGTTAGTTAAATTAGTTGCTGACTAAAACTATATTATAGTTACTGTTAGCGATAGACACAGTTTTGTGTCTTATTTGTTCTCATATTTATACTGCTATTGCTCAATATTTGTACTAATATAATTATTTTTCTATGTTTTTAGGTATTTTCGAAGAATAAACTTGTGTAGAAAAATTGGCTTAAAAGTATCCAAGAAAAGTGTTAAAGTCATCCAAGAGAATTGATAAAGGCACCCGAAATCTGGATAAAGACACCCACTCATTTCATTTCAAAATAAAATATTGGCGGAAAAAAAATCCTCTCTTAAACTGTGCGAACTAAATTCATGATTTGGAAAAAGTTCTGAGGAATTAAGACAACAAAATATATTCTTACCATTACTGTAAGAGTTGTACTCGGGTTAAACACTTTAAAAACAAATCAGAATCTCGTCAACATGGTTGATTATGATAAAAAAGAAAGAAAAATATATTCTTGATATTTTGATGTTAACTCAGAGATCCTTGTTTAACCAACTCAACAACAAACACTAGTAGAACTATGGGTTTTGATGACGGTTTTCCTTGTCACGGTTTAACCTATAAACGTGACTAAAAGTGTGTTGGTCCCGGATAAATGTTAATTCGTGACCATTGTTCATCTTTTTGGACACGCGGTCGTTTTGACCGTGTTTAATATAGTTCGTTAAGACACTATACATTCTAAGTTTCCAAAAAGTTCCTCCCCACTATCGATGACACTACTCCACCTCCTGATTTATCTTATCTTTTGTCCCCTCCTTCTAGCCACAACAGTTATGAAAACCACACGATTACCTGAACCCCAACTGCAATTTCTTTGCCCAAGAATCTCACTATCATCTTTATGTCTAGAAACCAGACAATTTTTTCTACTTCTTCTCACAATTTAATTTCTAGATAATTAGGGTTTTTATCCTTCGCTGCAGTTTCTTCCTCTAAAATAGAATTGTGCTTCTGAGTTACTCGATTATGTTTTGATGTTGGTGATAAAGAATCTAAACAGTGTGATCTCTTACACCATTTTTGGGGGGCTTAATTTGAAATCGTATCTAGTGAAAACTCCCTCGATGTCTAGAACTTTGTTGGTAAGCCCTGAATCTCCCCTCTAACTCATCATATTTTTATTTAGATTTGACTTATTCCTCATAATTTCTTTGATTTACCTTTCTGGGTTTAATATTATAGTTGCATTTGATTATTTTTAGTTTTCTTATCTTTGAATGTTATTATTAGTTGAGATCATTAGTTGTCCGTTGTTCTATTTGTTGTTTAAAAGTCTGTGTGTTTTTATTTCTTCACCATAAATTAGGTTTCAGAGTTGCCTGTTCATTAAAACAAATTCTCGTTTTGTATTATGGCCTGATTGATGCTGTTGTTGGTGATGTGTTGCAGATGGACATAGGTGAATGCTCTAACAGTTCAGGTTCAATTGTTTCTTTATGTGAAGCTGCTCAAAGTGATCTTGTTGTGAAGGCAAAATTGGTGGTATCATACTCTGTCTGGAATCGTGTAATGGTATTTCATTTTACTAAAAAAAAAATTCAGTCAATTATTTATCCCTAAATTGTATGTTGATACCACTTAGATATGGTGTACTATATAGCCAAAAGGCAGAACAATTCATATTGAAGGTGGAATCGGTGAACGTCGACCAACTGCTGACATAAGTATAAGGTGCCCACATGACCGAGATTTTGATGCTGTGATATAGGTACATGAGTGCCATCCATACAATTCTCATTGTTTTTGAGAGTGAAATTTAAAATTTGTATGTCATTTATTTTATGATGACAGTGGCGGGTTGAATCTCTAAATATCTCGAGTTCGTGAAGGTAACTTGATTTGTTATACTTCGTTAAAGTTTTTAGAGAGGCACTCTTTTTCTCTCGTAAAACTCCTTAGATGAATTGTTGCTTATTTAGTCCATAGAAATGAAAATTATAGTCTCATTTATCATCCTGACACTCTAAGAAAGGATGTATACCATAGAATTTTCAATTAGACATCATAGCACTGTTTTGAAGTCACAATTAAATGATGATGTTAATCGAGAGGAGTTCGAAGATGCTGCTAAATTAGAAGTGGCAATTGCTGCAATCGCAGTAAATGATACAGTGGGCAAAGTGATTACTTGTCTCAACAGAGATGTTGAAGAAGAAAGTTATGGAGATGCTGCTTTAATGAGAGACAATGTTGGGGCAGGTTTGGTGAGTCAACTCCAGAGAAATTTATGTCACGGCTGAAATATTTCTAGGGTTAAGATTTAATATCGTACTTGCTTTTGTTTCTTTCTTCTTATAGTTTATCAATGTGTTAGCTCCTGGAAATAAGGTTGAAGGGAACTTCGTACTAATCCCACCTTAAACTTATGGTACTAATTTTAGTCATTTTATTTGGTAAAGTTACTTCGCCCAACAACCTATAAATTCTTAGAGACTGATATTTTTAGCATTACTGTTATTAATCTAGTTTGAAAGCTAAATGATGTTATGTATGTTGTCCAAACTCCAACATAAATTACTCTTCTTTCTAAAATTGATCTTATCAGCTCTATGTTTCTATTTGTACCATTTAATCCTGGCTTCTGAAGACTACCGTACTTAATGTTGAAATTACTTGTCTTTATCTTCCTTTTTTCCCAATATGCATGTAGATAGGATGGTGCCAAAAATAGAATATCTCGGTTCATTAAGGTGAATACCTTGCCGGTATGATGAGAAGTTTGGAGTCTTAGTCACTGCTTATATATTACAACATGCTATCTATCATATTGAAGATAGAAGAGATAATTCTAGGGTTTAAGTATGAGCAAAAAAAGATTGACATGTCTGATGTTGAATCTGCTCTTCCTGGTGCCACTGCTGGTAATGATATTTTCAAAAAACCTTTACTTTAATTGGTTGTTTGAGTCTGTTTTTAGTATTTGAAAAACCCTGATTTGTTTTGTTTTACTGAGGACGATGAATGAAGCTTTAAGTGCTCAAGATAGAGCAGATCTTGTTGGTGCTCTTAAGGTAGTAACTTGTTTTATAATTTTGAGTTTCTGGGGGTTTTTAAATCTTGGTTTTGAATTTCTTTGGGGTTTTTGCTGTTGTTGTTGTAGGATAAGCTAATGTCATTGTCATTAACAGAAGGAGGCAACTCGAATTTCTTGAATCCCTTTCGACAAATGTTAGCAAATGTGTTGAAGTTCTGCAAGAGATTCAGGTTTGTTTTTGATTTTTAATTTGGGTTTAGTTTGTAATTTGATTAATGGGGTTCAGTTTGACTGCATGTTGTTTTGATGCGAATGATTTGTTTGCTGTAATGCTATGAAACTCTAATTGGGATGTAGGTGATTGATTCATTAGTGTTCCATGTCTGTTGTCATTGTGTTCTGCTTCATTGGTCACAGTGTTATGGTTGATCAATTGGGTGGAAATCTTGCATTTTCTCTACCCTTTTTGTATAATTCTATTTTGAATTATAATAGTTTATGGAATTGCATGCATGTTGCAAGGGATAAAAGCACCAAATAGTGCATCAAGGGGTCTTAACTGCATTTGATAAATTAGCCGATGTGATTTGACTTAAGCCGGCTAAGTTCTGCTATGCAGAGACAAAATAGGAAGTCTGCTTTGTTAGGAATCCGATTTCCTGTAATGAAATGGGTAAAGTAGAATAAGGTGATTTTTTCCGTATCTGCGATGCTGCAACATAGAGAAATAGATGTATGGGAACATCTATCCATTTGCTTTAGAAGTTAGATTTGTAATTATATCGTTAGTTTTACACATTATTTGACAAACGTCTCCCATATAATGCTTGCTATCATTTTCGATTATAAGCAACTGGACAGGGTTAAATTTGTAGTTGAGTTCAAGGAGAAGTAAAAGTTTTTGGTGCATACTTTGCAGGGCCAACATGATGAGCTCGAAGCAAAGTTTTTTGAGGAGAGGCTGCACTTGAAGCTAAATACCAGAAGCTTTATGAACCACTTTACACCAGGGTAATATTTATTTTCTTTTATTTAGCAAGTTTGAAGCCATATTTAAATTTGTGTCTCCCTTGTTAGTTTCCTTTAGAGTTTGTAGTTGTGAACACGACAGTATAGGCGCAAAATTTTAAAGATACAGGTGTAGGTATCTGTTACTGCTAAGGTAGTGCATTGGTGATTATGAAAGAAACCTCTTCTGTTTATACCAGGAAACCTTGGTATGCCCTAACTCATATAGACAATAGTCCATCACCCATAAGCCTGTAATTATCTTGGAAATGTTGAGTAGCAATTAGTTAATAGGTTTATCAGTTAATATGTCGACAAAGTACGTGTTATCCAGCTTAACAGTTGTAGTAGGCTAGTATCAGGCTAGCTCATCAAGCTAAAGTTCAATTTTTTAGTCGAGTGCAGTTGGTCCTATTTTGCATATCCCACTTTCGCCTAATCACCTTCTCTGATTTTATTCTTAACATTCACCACCATTTCTGGAGTTCAGATTGAAGAGCGCGATGAAGGGGCACTCAAGTATCTCAAAGATAATAAGTGGTGCTGAGTTGAAGGTCTTGAGGGTTTCAATCTTGAGTTAATGTCAGCTTGTATGTTTGACAAGGGTGACAGGCAACGGTCAAGGAATACTTTTGTAGGAAGTCCATGCTTATTAGTTTTATTTTTCCTTCTAACAAGTTTTTTCTCAATGAAAATATACTATTTCTTTTTTTTTGTTTCTTCATTGCTGTACAATTCAGAAACTTGAGAGCCACATTTTACAAGATGGCTCTCAAGTTTAACAACCGTGAAGTGGATGCGATTTCAAGTGAGTGTTTGTTTATTATCACTTACTGTACTGCATAACAGTTTTTACTCGGCAGGTCTCTACCTTTTTCCATGAAAACTACTGACACAGAAAACCCTCGTCTTCTATGCCTATAAGAACCACTATCTACTCTTATGAAGTTCTTTGTGTAATATACACCTTGCAGAGCTGATATCTGGTTATTTGGAATAAATTGCTGGCCCATGGTCATGCTCCATTCTCAAAGTACCCTCCGATAAAGGTAAATCAGCTTTCTGGATGCTTCTGTACAACTATTTCAGTGTTTCGGAAGAGCTTTTGACTTCTGTGTCTCCTGGTGGTCTTTGTTGAATGTACATCAGTTCCTCATAATATATATTGTGGATCAATTTCCTCTTGACGGCTGCAGTTCCCTTTAGTTTAATTGATTGTAGCCACCAATCCGTGACCAAAGAATGAATAAAACAGTCAACTTGGGTACTTAAGTTTGGTGTGTTGGGTAGAATAACAAAATATATTCAAAATAATTTTGGTACTTCCTCAGGTGATTGGAGCTGCAGTACTTGTGAACGGTTCGCTATCTGATTTAGACCTACAACGGTTATCCGCAATGGAAAGCTGCTGGCACAGGTTATATTCTGATCATTAAGTTTATAAGATGAACTTACGACAAACAAACTGTTTTCTTCATTTTATCGTTGATATATCAGACCAATAACTTTAGTGGTGTTTGATCTAAAAATCTAATAAAACAGTGAACCACACCAGTTTGGCTACGTTCCAGGAACTTCCGGAAAAGTGTAAAGATATGGAGAGGCAATATGCCATTCAATTCCAGGCAAACCAAGCTTCTAATGGATATTAATGTTAAAACTGTGCCCAACATCATGGTATTCCTAAATGGAGATACTGGGTTTGGACACGGTGAGTATGACAGATCCGTGACCATTACACAGATTGGACATGGTGTGAAATGTAGTCCGTGACCAATGATCAAATTTGGACCCGGTGGATCTTAATTTTCCGTGTTTAGATCATAACCTTTTCACGGTATAAAATGAAATCCGTGTCTAATGAATGATAAATTCGTGGCAATACAGTCAAATTATGTATATGGGTCACGCGTCAAAAAAAATTATGTGAACTTGTGGCCACGGTAAAATATACAAAGTAGTCACGGATTCACCGTGACCAAATGGCATACTTTTGGCCTCGCAAGCTTTGGATAAAAATGAAACATGACCATAAACCTATGGTCACGGTAAAACACCATGATGAAAAGCCATTTTTCTACTAATATTTATTATCCGGGTGCTCTGAGAAGGAAACATCGAGTTGAATAAAGCAAGAACAGGATCGAGACATAACCCACTGAGAAGAAAAAAATATCTCCGTGATTTTCTTTGGTTCTGCCAATATTTATTATCATGATACTCGAGAAGATTTGATTGAGAAGTTATTGTTGTATAAATAGGAGAGTCGAGGAATGAATTGAAAAAGCTGGCTTGGCTAGAAAAAAAAAGAAAAAAATCTTCCGCCATTGCTGCACTTAATCACGAGGAAGAAGAAGAAAAACTTACACTTCAGAACTGTCTTTTTCTGTTGCCTATTCTTTCATGTTCAATAGCTTTAGCAACAGTTCAGTGAACGGTGTCTCTAACAGTTTCTGAATTTAACACTTGAGGGGGCCGTCCTTTCCCAGCTGCGCCATAGAACAGTCTTATTCGTTTGTGCCCGAAGTCAGTTATTCATTAAACGACTAGCTGGTTTGTTCTTTCTTATATTTTTCTTCTCTACATTCTTGTGCTTTTTGTGCCATGAATAGCTAGAACCCTCACCTAGGATTAGAAAGGGAGTCATATTATGTTTACTAGCATGTTGTGACTATTTTTCTATAATTATTCTCTTGGTCCTATTCTTTATTTGTCACGATAATGATTTTCTTCATGTGTCCTATAATGCTTGAGTAATTGACTTATATATATTCTTTTTAGAGAATAGCTTTTTAAAGTAAAGATAATTATTAATCCTTTTGAGAAAAACTAATTGAATAAAATTCCATATTTTCCAAGACGTAAATTCTTTGTCCGAAATCGTCTTGAGTATTATTTTGAGAAAATTATAGAGAATAATTATAATCGTCTAGTTTGAATAGTAGTGATGAAATCTTGAGTCCTAGGTTTTATTTTATTTATTTATTATTTTTTAGTATTTGTTTCACTTTTTTTATAATTTTATAATATACTCAACCAATCAATTTTGTCATTAGCACAATAATTAATTAAAATCTAAAAATTGTAAATTCTGAAATCCCTGTGGAACGAACCGTGCTTGTATATTGTCTCATCGACAACCGTGCACTTGCGGTATAAATAAAAAAATCCTATCAAGTTTTTAGCTCCGCTGCCAGGGATTAAGAAATTGTGATTTTTAATTTTCTTTAATTTTATGTTAATTAGTTTAAGATTTTTATTTTATCTTTTAAATTTTACTTGGGTATTTTGCTTGTTTTTGTTGTGCAGGTAATAATTTTACATTTATTGTGGAAATTGCCTACCAAAAAAGGTAAGTAATATAACCCAACTTTTTATTTCCTTAATTTTTAGATTTTCATTTTGTAAATAAGTAAATTAGGATTATTTTGTTTTCCTTCTTTTGTATATTTTTAGTTAAATCTTTATTTCAGTTTTATTTTCTCTTTATTTTATTTTGTATATAAAAAAATTAATAAAAACACGTGCACACACCAATTGCATCGTCAAACTACCGAATTTTAGAAAAACCCGTGGAAAAGTAAGCTGAACCCGTGCCTTGGGCCTGATGGGAGTTACAAGTTGAAATTCCACAAGTCGTAGCCTCGTACCTTTGACCAGTCTTTGACTGTATGTATATTTCGCTAAGGTAACCTTAGCCTACCCAATTGTAGTTGACCCTACATTTGCATGTGCACCAAAAAAAATGTCGAACTGGTATTATGAGGACCAATACAATGAATATCGACCTGAATTCCAAAATGGACATTACCCGTACTATGACCATAGTGTGGATAGTACTTGGGACCACTACCAACCCTCTAGATATTATGGTTCATACCACAATGATCCCATTTACTATTCGCACGATCACCAGTCGTACGAACGGGTAAACGAGCAATATCATGAGCAAAATGTTTATTCTCTATCTTTGGAAGATTTAATGAAGAAGTTGCAACAAAATACTTCTTATGATCAAAGTGTTTCTTTAGAAGATTCGCTCAAGAGGTTGACTGAATGTTCACGTAAATCTGATATAATAATGGAAAATTTTTATGAAGAGTCACATACGGATGATTTAGTCAAACAGTTGCCTCATAATTCTTCTTATGAAAGTCCATCTTTAGAAGATACCCTCCGGCGTTTCATGGAAACTTCTCAAATTCTTAATTCTTCTGTTTCTTTGAATAATGAACTCAATCAATCTGTTGAAACTGAACAAAAGTATGAGAATTCAGTGCCACACATTTCTTCCTGTAGTATGAGTCTTTCTTTAGAAGAAACTCTTAAGAAAATCATTGAAAACTTCGTGCGAATCTCAAATAATGATTAGTGAGTTTCTTAAGCAGAGAGACATAGTGCAGTAAAAAATTCATGAGACCTTTGGAGAAATTGAAGATGAATGGTCAAACACTAATATTGGTCAAAATGAACTTAAATGCAAAAATAGTGTTTCCAATTTTACCCTTGATAATAATGATAAATATTTACCTAATCTAGAGGGCGAGGTTATAATTGAAGACACTACTTGTTTAGATAAGGTTCAATCATCTTTATATTTTTATGATGATGAGGATAATGTTGATGAAGAATTAGAAATTCGTGGTCATAATGATCAGGATATTTTTACCCACATGAGCTTCATGATGATACTGATTTTTCTAGTTTAAATCCTAATAATATTGATTATTATTTACCTATTCAAGAGGAAAAGGATTTAACTAGATATACCATTATTATAAACGGTGAAATATTTCCTTGTTATTATGAAGACGATAATGGTTTAGAGGAACGAGTTTATCCCGAGACTAGTATTTTAGAGTCCAACAATTCAAAGACAATAGTCTCTGACGTAGATGATAGACTTGTAGAGAATTTGAATGTGAGTGAAGGAAATCCACCTGATTACAACCTAGATAAAATAATTGACCATTTTCCTAAATCTGATAATTTAGATATTAAGGAAATTGTAACTAGTTTATCCAATGATACATACTACTCTAAGTTTGGGGGTGAATATCATTCTCCCCGTGGTAACCATTTGACTCTTATTAAGGTCCCTCACTTGGGACTTGATGTCTATGCCTTTACGATTTTAAGAAATTACTTTCAAGAACTATTTCCCGAACCTAATGATGTCCAAAAAGAAGTTCAGTTGTTAGAGGCCCATCCTCTGGATGATACCCTGGCGATAATACCATGATTGATTTTGTTGTCCCACCAATATTTTATTTACCAAATGTGGGAATGTTCAACTTCAGATGTGTCAATTTTTAATTTCTGAAAATAAATCTGATTATTTTAGAAAGTTTAAATTGACATATTTTCATGAGAATGACCACCAATTTCATATATTCTATTATGGTCAGCTATATAAGTCAAATCCGATTGACTGTAAGGATCCACAATTATTTCAATTATTGTTATATGATTCGTAAATTGTGACTAATCCTTTCTTGGTCTGGATGAAGACTTTAAACTTAGCGCTCTATGGGAGGCAATCCATATGCTTTTGGTACACAGTGCTGGTAATATCTTTCCCCATCTCTTTTACTTTGTTCATTATTTTCTTTTTGTCCATGCTTTCATTCATTTATTTTTAGAACAACGAGGACTATGTTCAACTTAATTTTGGGGGTAAGGGAGAAATTTTAAAAAAATTTAGTTGTACCAAAAAAAACTCCAAAATTAAAAAACTTATGAACAATTCAGGATGACACTAACACTTTTAAGTAGATGAAACAAATTTTTTGGTTGTAGGAGTTAAGGGACCCAACTAAATGGTCTATTCATAAAAGGAGAAAGCTCAGGTGTTAGAAATAACATGATAGTCGTCACCATATATCGGAATCATCATAACCATATCATATTCTGTTTTTATTTTTGCAACCTTTTTGTGTTTCTATAAGTGATTAGGTGGGGCACTAGTATCGCCTAGTTGTCGCCAGGATGTAGTATAATGATTGAGATCAAGCCCATTATTTTAATTGAACTTGACCAATACTAAAAATAAATAAATAAAAATGACACTTGGATAGCAATATGTATGTGTTCTCCCTGTCTCCGTCGCCTAAGCAAGCGTGGAACACAGGATCCATGGGAACTATCATGTAATCTGCTGACAAGGAGCATGCACTTAGATTTAAAAGATATAATCATGTTGACGAAAATAAATAATAAAAAATAACAAAAATAATTATATATTCAATAAATCGACCGATGGGGCCCTTGTATATACCAGCTGAGTTGATACTAGAATTAGGATTCAGACCAGTGGGTGTGTAACTAAATCTATTAGGGTTCTGATGTGGTTTAGAAAGTGGTAAATAAAGATTCGATTCTCGAACTTGTGAAGGTGATGATTTTA
>JAJJMC010030610.1:483428-494954 GCA_023531435.1 Papaver californicum
CTCACTAGAAATTAAGGTGCAAATTAGACACTAAAATGTGTCTATCAGGTTCATCTTGGCACTGATGATCATACAAATATTATGAGAAACACCTTTCACCTTAGTCAACATGCGCATACTTCTATCTCCATATCCATCTTCTTATTCTATTCTTATGATTGTGCTTCGTTAAATTCCGAGTATCGTGGTGCATTGTACGACTTTCTGAGTAGTGCTTTGTTTTCTTATATATGAATTTTAGTATGCTTCAGTGCAAACTCGTATACAACAATTGGATTCAAAACAGGGTAATTCCTCCCATATCCAAAGAATTTTGTAGCTAACTAAATAGCATGTTTAGTGTCTACCCTCAATCGTTCACAAGTATCTAGGCTTTGGAGTAAAAGGTTCTGTGAGTACACATCTTGTAAACAATCACGAGACAAAACTCGTCCGATAGGGACACCTATGGGTTTAAAGGCTTGTTGCACACGCTAAGTGCAATCGCGATGCTTACGACAGTGAGTTAGGATTTTTATTTTCTAGATTAGATTTACTCGAGGACTAGCAAAATATAAGTCTGGGGGTATTTGATAGACACAATTTTATATCTTATTTGTTCTCATATTTATACTGCTATTGCTCAATATTTGTACTAATATAATTATTTTTCTATGTTTTTAGGTATTTTCTAAGAATAAACTTGTGTAGAAAAATTGGCTTAAAAGTACCCCAAAGAAGTGTTAAAGGCACCCAAGAGAATTTATAAAGGCACCCACCTCTTATTGATAAAGGTACCCAAGATCTGGATAAAGGCACCCACTCATTTCATTTCAAAATAAAATATTGGTGTGAAAAAAATCCTCTTTTAAACTATGCGAACTAAATTCATGATTTGGAGAAAGTCCTGAGGAATTAAGACAACAAAATATATTCTTATCATTGCTGCAAGAGTTGTACTTGGGTTAAACACTTAAAAATCGAATCAAAATCTCGTCAACATGGTTGGTTACGATAAAAAAGAAAGAAAAATATATTCTCGATATTTTGATGTTAATTCAGAGATCCTTGCTTAATTATAATCGTCTAGTTTGTATAGTAGTGATGAAATCTCGAGTTCTAGGTTTTTTTTTTTTTATCATTTTTTTTAGTATTTGTTTCACTTTTTTAGAATTTTATAATGTACTCAACCAATCAATTTTTTTATTAGCATAATAATTAATTAAAAGTTAAAAATTACAAATTCTTAAATCCATGTGGAACGAACCGTGCTTGCATACTGTCTCATCGGCAGTCGTGCACTTGCGGTATAAATAAAAAAAATCCTATCAAGTGCACACACCATTTTGCATCGTCAGATCACCGATTTTTACGAAAATCTGTGGATAAGTAAGTTAAACCCGTGCCTTGGGCCTTATGGGAGTTACCAGATGATAGTCCACAAGCCTTAACCTTGTACCTTTGACCCATCTTTGACTGTAGGTATATTTTGTTAAGGTAAACCAAGCTTACCTAATATTAGTGAACTCATCATTTTTGCATGTGCACAATTCCTGCTAAACACTAATATTTTTGCTTGTGTATGCGTCGTTGGATCTGTGTAGGAGATAGACTTGAAAAAAATGACCTTTTTTGTTTGAGTCCAACCCATTACACGGATTTAGGTGGTACATCCGTTTTTACTGAAATGGGTGGTCATAATGAGAATGAGGTCCAGGTGAACAAAACCCTTAGAGATCGTATGAACCCTTCTAGAGTAGTACGTGAATCTGGGGTAGTTTTACCTACTTCTAATAGGAAATTTGATATCAAACATGAGACAATTAACATGCTTCGTACTTTTAGGGGATTAGACAACGAGAATCTATATACCCATATTAGAGACTTTGAAATGATTTGTGGGACCATGAGCTATCCAAATGTCTCGATAGATGTACTTAAGTTGCGTTTGTTTCCTTTTTCCCTTGATGAAAAGGCTAAAGAGTGGTATCATTTTATACCCGCTAAAACAATCACCACTTGGGATGGCCTCGTAGAGGCTTTTATTAAGAAATTTTACCCACACCATAAGACTGTTGATGTTCGTCAGTCTATTCAAACCTTTAAACAAAAATTAGGTGAAAGCCTACATGATTATGTAGAAAGGTTTAATGAGTTGTTATACCAGTGTCCGCATCACGGGTTTGAAAAAGCCCATATGGCAAATCTTGTATGAGGGCCTAGATAGTGAAACCCGTATGTAGGTAGAAACAATAAGTGGTGGAGAGTTTACTCATAAGGATCCAAACACTTGTTTTGACTCGTTTATCGAGTTAGCTGAGAAAACGAGGCAATGGGCTTCAATGAGAGAACCATATGTAACTAGGAACCCAATCCATAGGGTTAATCGAGTTGATAATGGTTCAAATATTCTTAGGCGTCTAGAGGCATTAGAGATTAGGAGCTAAGAAGGTTCAAGTCAGGTTATGGGCTATAACAATGAGTCCCAGTTTTACCCAAATGAAACTACCCATGACCAGGTTACTGTCTTGCATGGAGGTATGAACTCTAAATATGAGGGTCGACCCAAGTTTGACCCATATTCTAATACTTATAACCCTGGGTGGAGACATAACCCAAATTTATCGTGGTCCAAAGGGGCCCATCATGGCAATGCTTCTAGCAATCCACCACCAGGTTTTCCTAGAATCCAAACTCAAGCCCAAGAACCAAGCCCATTTGATTCAAATGTGTCATCTTTAGAGGAAGCTATGAAACTTTTTATTGAAAATAGTGCCCTAGATCGTGTACAGAACACCTAAATTTTTAACATGATAGGGAAGAGGATCGATGACTTATCCTTGATAAGTCAACGTTACCAACAAAACACTATCCGGGCCATCAGTAACTTAGAGACTCAGATAAGTCAACTGTCAAACAGGATAAGTAATAGGGAGAATAGGAAATTTCCTGGCTAACTGACTACGAATCCGAAAGGAGTCCACCAGGTTAGTGGGTCAGGTAGTCCTACTAAGCACGTTCAAGCAGTCATTACCCTCAAGAGGGTAAAACAGTAGAGAACGCAGTAGAACAAACTAAGGGTAGTAATCAAACTGAAAAAAAGTCTGAGTCGACGAAACTCCTAGTGATACTAATGGGCCTAAGAAAGATATGGGCCCAAATGAGGAAAATGTCCCTGAGAGAGTGTTTACTCCACCCGCACCATTTCCCCAAAGGCTTGCTAAGAAGAAGCCCGACATTTATGCTGAAATCCTAGAATCTTTAAGCAAGTTAAGATTAACCTTCCCCTGTTAGATGCAATTAAACATATGCCAATCTATTCTAAGTTTCTAAAAAAGACATGTGTACGGTAAAACGTGACATGAGTTCCGTAAAAAGGCATTCTTAACTCAACAAGTTAGTTCCCTGCTTACACAACAGTACCAGTCAAATTCAAAGATCCTAGTTGTCCCAATATTACATGTACTATATGCAATCAACGGATAGAAAATACATTGTTAGATCTTGGGGCTAGTGTGAACCTTTTAGCGTTCTCGGTTTACGAACAACTTGGACTAAGAGAGATGAAACCAACTAGGATCACACTTCAGTTAGCCGATATGTCAGTCAAGATTCCACGTGGAATTATTGAAGACGTTTTTTTTCAAGTAGAAAACTTTATATATACAGTTGACTTTATGATTCTAGATACTCAACCTACATCAGACCGAGAGATCAATATTCCAATCATCCTAGGCCGTCCATTTTTAGCTACTACTAACGCTATAATCAATTGTCAAAACGGTCAAGTGGAATTCTCTTTTGGAAATCAAAAATCCGCGGTGAATATTTTTAGAGCCTTCCAAGCCCCTTCAGACCATGGCCACTATGAGTTTGTTTACATGATTCATTCTCTAGTTGAGAACACTTTTAGCACCAATAGTGTTAATGATCCATTAGAGGCCTGCTTGGCCCATTTTGGAGCCTACTATGATAAGGATAGTTATTTTGAAGAAGTTAATGCGTTACTAGATTCTGCACCAGTTTTGAATTATGGGAAATGACAACATAAACCTGAACCTCTTCCACCTACTACAAAAAAACCCGTCCCATCTTTAGTTAAAGCTCCCACCCTTGAATCAAAGCCGTTGCCAGATACTTTGAAATATGTGTTTCTTGGTAACGAGAATACTCTTCCTGCCATTATTGCCTCGGACTTAGATCCCAATCAGGAAAGTAAACTAGTTAGTGTTCTCCGGGAGCACAAGGCTTCCCTTGGGTGGACCATATCAAATTTGAAAGGAATTAGTCATGATGACTGTATGTACCGAATCTACCTAAAAGAAGGTGCCAAAACTTCAAGAGAAATGCAACGACGTTTGAACCCCAACATGAAAGATGTTTTCCGCACTGAGGTGCTCAAGTTGTTAGATGCGGGTATCATCTACCCTATTTCTGATAGTAAATGGGTCACCTGTCCAGGTTGTCCCAAAGAAGTCTGGGATTACTGTAGTCGACAATAAGAACAATGAATTAATCCCCACCCGAGTTACTGCTGGGTGGAGAGTTTGTATAGACTACCGTAAACTGAACTCAGTCACTAGGAAAGACCATTTTCCTCTGTCGTTTATCGACCAGATGCTAGAAAGATTAGGCAGTCACAGCTATTACTTTTTCTAGATGGATACTCTGGGTATAACCAAATCTCCATAGCCCCAGAAGACCAAGAGAAAACAACCTTCACATGTCCATTTGGTACTTTTGCTTACAGACATATGCCTTTTAAGTTATGCAATGCACCCGCAAGATTCCAACGTTGCATGCTAAGTATCTTTTCGGACATGGTGGAACGGTTTCTCGAGGTCTTCGTGGACGATTTTTTGGTTTTTTGTTCTTCTTTCGATGAATGTTTGCACCACCTTACACTAGCTCTAGAACGTTGTAAAGAAAAGAACTTAGTCCTAAACTGGGAAAAGTGTCATTTCATGGTTAAATCTAGAATAGTGTTAGGACATGTGGTGTCCGCTAAGGGAATAGAAGTTGATAGAGCCAAGGTTGACCTAATTTATATATTAAGGCCTCATAATAATGTAACATGTGTTAGATCTTTCCTTGGTCATGCTGGATTTTATCGTCGTTTTATCAAAGACTTTAGCAAGATTGCCTTACCTCTGTCGAACCTACTTTCTAAAGATACTGCCTTTGTTTTTGATGAAGCCTGTGTTGAAGCTTTCGAG
The DNA here is from genome assembly GCA_023531435.1 of Papaver californicum. Lineage (NCBI taxonomy): Eukaryota > Viridiplantae > Streptophyta > Magnoliopsida > Ranunculales > Papaveraceae > Papaver > Papaver californicum. The sequence goes on from JAJJMC010030610.1 coordinate 488,624, forward strand.
AAGCTTAAATCTTTGTTAACTTCTGCCCCTATTATCCGACCACCTGATTGGAACATCCCATTTGAACTCATGTGTGATGCATCTGATTATGCAGTTGGTGATTTCCTTGGCCAACACATGATAAAGCACCTTTTATGATTTATTATGCCAGTAAAACCCTTAATGATGCCCAGGTGAACTACAACACTACTGAGAAGGAGTAGTTAGCCATCGTGTTTTCACTAGAAAAATTTAGACCATACCTTCTTGGGTCAAAAGTCATAGTTTACTCTGATCATGTTGCGCTCAAGTATCTTCTCTGTAAGAAGGACTCGAAGCCTCGGTTGATTAGATGGGTTTTACCGTTACAAGAATTTACTCTTGAAATTTGTGATAAAAAGGGTTCTGAAAATATAGTAGCCGACCATTTATCTCGTATTCTTGTTGAGTCTAGAGATGATGAAAGACCATCCCTAGACACATTCCCTGATGAACAATTGTTTTCCATTTCTCAGTTACCCTGGTTTTCTGACATTGTTAATTATTTGGTAACCGGTTAAATGCTTGAGCATTGGTCTAAGCAGGATAGAGTAAATTTTTTGTCTGAAGTCAAACATTTTTCTGGGATGATCCATACTTATCCAAATATTATCCTGATCAGATCATCCTTCGTTGTATTCTTGAAAACAAAATCTCTAGTGTGCTTACTTTTTGTCACTTTGGAGCCTGTGGGGGTCATTTTAGTTCCAAAAAAATAGTTGCTAAGATCTTGTAATCTGGTTTCTATTGGGCGTACTTATTTAAAGATTCCCACAAATTCTGTTAAAGTTGTGAAAGGTGTCAGAAATTAGGAAAGTTAACCCGCCGTAATATGATGCCACTGAATCCTATCTTGATAATAGAATTATTTGATATATGGGGTATTGATTTTATGGGTCCCTTTGATAATTATTGGAAACTTTTATATTCTGATAGTCGTTGACTATATGTCCAAGTGGGTTGAAGCTATAACTACCAAGACAAACGATCGCCACGTTGTGTTCAAGTTTGTTAGAGAGAATATTATCTCTCGTTTTGGTATGCCTTGTGCAATTATTAGTGATGGAGGTTCCCATTTTTGTAATCGATCTTTTTAGGCCCTCTCCAAGAAATACTCCATCACCCATAAGGATTCTACACTTTACAACCCACATATTTGTGGCCAAGTAGAAGTGTCTAATAGGCAAATCAAACAAATTTTGGAAAAAAACGTAAACCCATCCCGAAAAGATTGGTCTTTACGTTTATTAGATTCTTTGTGGGCTTACCGAACTGCTTTTAAGACTCCTCTAGGGATGTCCCCTACAGACTTTTCTTCGGTAAAGCCTGTCATTTTCCAGTAGAGTTAGAACAAGTGCTTATTGGGCCATCAAAAGCTAAACTTTGACATGTCCACTGCTGGAGCCAACCATAGACTACAACTTAATGAGTTGGAAGAAATTCGCAATGATTCTTACCAAAGTGCGAAAATTTACAAAGAGAAAACTAAAGTTTTTATGGACATATTGATTCTTCAAAAGTCGTTTACCCAAGGCCAAAAAGTTCTCTTGTATAATTCTCGTCTACATCTCTTTCCTGGTAAGCTTCGATCTCGTTGGACTAGACCATTCTATGTAAAAACCGTGTATCCGCACGATGCTATTGAGATTATAAATCATGATACTAGAGAGACTTTCAAAGTCAATGGTAAATGATTGAAACCATTTATCGAAATTGACCAGCCCTGGAGTGGAAAATAAAAATTTAGAGGATCCCGTTTATCACGACTAATTTTCTGCAGGTACATATTGTCTGGATGAAGACATTAAACTTGGCGTTGTGTGGGAGGCAACCCATATACTTTTGGTACATGATACTGGTAACATCTTTACTTATCTCTTTTACTTTTCTCGGTATTTCTCCTTGTTCATGCATTTATTCATTATCTTTAGAACATCGAGGACTATGTTCAATTTAAGTTTGGGGGTAAGGGAGAAAAATTTAAAAATATTAGTTGTACCAAAAATTCCAAAAATTAGAAACTTGTAAACAATTCAGGATGACACTAAACATTCTAGGTAGATGGAAACAAATTTCTTGGCTTTAGAAGTTGAGGGGCCCAGATGAATGCTCTATTCATAAAAGGACAAAGCTCATGTGTTATAACTAACATGATAATCGTCACCATATCACGTTCTATTTTTATTTTTGTAACTTTTTATGTTTCTCTAAGTGATTTGGTGAGGCACCATCATCGCCTTGTTATCAGTGTTGGGATGAAGTAGAGTGATTGAGATCAAGTCCCATTATTGTATATTATTTAGACCGAAAAAAAAAATCAATCAATAAAATAAAATAAATATATTATTTTTTTATTTTTAATAAATCGACCGTTGGGGCCCTTGTATATACCAGATGAGTCGATATTAGTATAAGGATCAAAGACCAATGGGAGCGTATCTCAATCCATTAAGATTCATCCTGGCACTGACCTTCAGACAGATATGGGAAACACCGTTCACCTTAGTCAACATATGCAAACTTCATCATCTCCATATCCATCTTCTTGATCTATTCATGTGATTCTTGTTTGTTAGATTCCGAGTATTGTGGTCCATTGTACGACTATCTGAGTAGTGCTTTGTTTTCTTATATATGAATTTTAGTACGCTTGAGTAAAAACTCGTGTACAACAATTGGAATCAAAACAAATTAATTCCTCCCATATCCAAAGAATTTTGTAGCCAACTAAATAGCATGATTAATGTCAACCCTCAATCGTTCACAAGTAGCTAGGATTTGGAGTAAAGATTTTGTGGGTGTATCTCTTGTAAACCCTCACGAGAAAAAAATCGTCCATTAGGGACACCTATGGGTTTAAAGGCTTGTTGTACACGCTAAGTGCAATCACGATGCCTGTGAAAGTGAGTGAGGATTTTTATTTTCTAGATTAGTTTTGCTCAAGGACAAGCAAAATATAAGTCTGGGGTTATTTGATAGACACAATTTTGCGTCTAATTTGATCTCATATTTATAGTGTTAGTCCTCAATTTTTGTATTAATATTGTTCTTTTGTAGGTATTTTTGTGAATTAGCAATTATGGAAAAGATGGGCTTAAAAAGTGTTGAAGGCATCCCAGAAGAATTACTAAAGGCACCCAAAGAAAGTGATAAAGATACCCAAAAAAGTGTTAAAGGCACCCTGAAGAGAATTGATAAAGGAACCAGTTCCTTGGTTAAAGGCACTTCTTATTATTTCAAATAATAAATTTCAGATGGAACTTTTATTTTCTCGAGCTGAGAAATTTTCAAACAAATCTTGTGCGAGATTTTAGCTTTAAGGCAAGTATATTTCTTTCCTTAATGAACAAGAGTTTGTGTTCGGTTGGGGACTTGAAGATAAGTAAAAATCTCGACAAGAAATTGTTTGTTTTCCGTTAAATAAGGTAATGATAAACTCGGATTTGGTTTTGTGAAGCTACATTTGGAAACAACATCAAGAGAATTATTTTCGAGGAGGATACAATATTCTCCATGAGGAACTAATACAAAAGATTTTATTGAAAATCAAACACCAAGAGAAAGAAGATCATCCTGAATCATGTTGAGTTTGAAGAAAAATATTTTCTTTCCCTGCCGAGAATATACTCCAATTGATTGAGAGGATTTTTGGACAAAGATTCGATTGTTGGGTTGTTATTATAAATAGAAGGAGCCGAGAACAACTTTGGGGTCATGGAGAGAAGCCTCAGATTGAGAAAAAATCTTAGGAAAAAAAATCAGAATGAAAAAAAACCTTGTTTCTGCACTTGCAGATGTGAAGAAGAAGATACAACAATATGAAATGTCGTTCACTGTGTTGCCTTTTCCTTTGAAATTAACATCTTTAGCAACAGTTCTTGCTACAATCCTTGCGACAGCTTCATCTTCTAATTCACATCAAGTTCTTTCTTGTTTTACTGCTCAACTGAACAGCCTTTCTGTGTTGCTGCTGTGGTCCGTTCTTCTTTCGCTACACCCAAAATCAGTCGTAAATCATTAAGAGAGAATAAAAGAAAATTGTAAGTCTATTTTTCATCAATAAATATTCATGTTTAATCAATTTTCTTGTGTTCTTCCTAGTATGAATGGCTAAATCTCTTTTCTAGGATTAGGGATGAAACCCATTTATGAATACTAGATAAGTTTTAATCTTTTTTAATAATAATCTTCATTTTTGGTCCTATTATTTTCGTGTATAACGATAATACTTAATCTTTACATGTCTCATGCTTGATCAATGGTGTATTTGTCTATTTTGAGACTAGCATTTAAGTAGAAAAATTACTAATATTTTAAAATAAAAATTGGTTTAAAAAGTTATATTCTCCGAGACGTAGAAACTGACCTAAATCGTCTTGTGTGGTGTATTGGAGATTATTATTGGGAAAGATTGCAACAATCTAGTATACATAATTGTGATGGATTCTTGAGTCCTAGATCCTCTTTTCATTAAGTACAAAAACCATTTTTAGCATTTTAAGCATTTTTAGCATTTTAGAAACCAACCGCCATTTCAATCAATTGTATTAGCACTTTAATTTATAAAAAAAAATTAGGTTTTACAATTTATGTGGACGAATCCGTAATTGTATAATGTCTAATCGACAACCGTGCACTTGCGGCAAATTAAAATCCCATCAAGTTTTTGATTTTATATGTTTCTAGGTATTTTTGGAGAATAAACAATTGTGGAAAAAATGGATTGAAAGTGTTAAAAGTACCCCATAAAAGTGATAAAGGCACCCATCAAAATTGATAAAGGCACCCCGAGAAGATTTGATAAAGGCACCCGGGACTTGGATAAGGTCGCCACCTTCTTCCCAAATTTCAAACACAAAATTGGCGGGAAGGTTTGTGTTCAAACTATGAATTTAATCGGTGATTTGAAGAAGATTTTTTAGCTTTTAAGACAACATATCCTCTTTCCTTATATGTAGAAGAGTTGTACACGTAAAAAACCAAAGAATATCTCATCCAAATTGAATCAGGAAGGTTATTTAAACTCTCGGATTTGTTTTGATTCAACGTAAAGGCAATATATTATCTTGAGTAAGAGTTTCATTCACAAAAGGAAACAATATCAAAGAGCATAATTAAAATCAACTACCGAAAAGGAAGCAGAATCATGACTTAAAGAAAAAATATTTCTTCAAGATTTTTTTCCATCTGTCGTGATTTGGAAAGAAGATTTTGAGAGACATGGGGGTTGATGAGTGTTCTACTATAAATAGAGGGTCGAACAAAGTGAAGGGGGGAGGCTGGGTGGTTCAGAAACGTGAAAAAAAAACAATCCAAAAAAAGTTTTTGTTGTTCGTGAAGAAGATGAAGAAACTTTTGCTAAAAGTTTGAAGAAATCGTGGCTATAAAGGAGAACTATCGTTTACGTCTGTGGTATATTCTATTAAATTCAATATCTATTGTAACAGTTTTATGAATAGTAGCAACAACAGTTCTGAGCTTTAATACAGAAAAGAACAAGCCTTATTCAACTGTGCCCGAAGTGAGTCGTTTATTCATTAAATCATTTTATTCTTTCTGCGACGAATTTGGTTAGTTCTTCTTTGGAATTCTTTTTAGAAATCATGAATAAAAAGAGTTTTTCTTCCATTCTTTTTGTCATGAATAGCTCGAACCCTCACCTAGGATTAGAAAGGAAGTCTTATTATATTTACTAGTATTTTATAATTATTTTCTATAATTTTTCTCTCGGTCCTATTTCTTGATTATAATGATAATAATTTCTTCATGTGTCATTTAATACTAGTATTCAGAGAGGATTTTATGTTACCACCCCTAAATAATATTCTAATTTGCATTATCTCCCATATTAATTCAAAATAGGTAAACCTCCCATATATTACTTTTGCCGTCACCTCCCAGTTATGTTAGCACGTATGACACATTGTGTCTCATGATAAAATATTTTAACTTAAAACCCATAAATACCCCGTATAACTTTCTTATCACCTTGTCCGGCTTCTTTGTTCTCGAACTATGAATTAGGGTGAATTCCTTAATGCCCCCACATTCCTTAATGACATTTCAATATGATCCCACTTTTATTAATAATATCAAAGTGCCCCTATATTGGCTAAAAACTTTTAATTTGTCAAATATAACCTTATTGTTTGAATTTCAAACTACCCCACTTTAACTATGGTTTACTAGAAGAAATGTGAGCTGGTCGGTTGTCAATCGTCCAAAATAATCGAGTTCTTACTCTTCCAAAATAGATTTAAGTATAACAAATAAGAACAAGTTCGTTCCCACAGAGAGGCAGTGATTATGATTT
>JAJJMC010030610.1:499954-557864 GCA_023531435.1 Papaver californicum
AAAGTAATAAAAATGCATAGTAATTCACTCAAATATAGCAAATAAGGTTCAGGAAAAACTATTTAAAATGTATGATTTATGCACCTCTCATGAGCCATAGATTGGATTGATGTTTTTGAAGACTTAACATAATAATGACATAGTGGTACAAGTGACTGCTATCGTTTTATCTTTCCTCTATGCATCCCAACCATCTTTTCGACTATCGAAATCCCATTTCCAATTATCGATGCTCCCGTATATCTCAGTAAACTTGGCAATGCAGTCACTTCTTATGTTCTCATGCACTTGCACATTCCCACTAATTGCTACTCCCGAGAACTTTGACATATCAACTACCCATGAAGGTTTGACATACTCAACTGCCTGCGAGGAAGAACTCGAATTTGTGTACAAGAAATTTGTGTAATACTCTTGTTGGCCAATAATCTTCATGTAACAGAGAAACACAAACAACAGAGAACTTGAAGATGATTAAGGGAGGGTTAGAATTAAACAGCACACACACTCAAGCACAGATAGGTGAAGTCGCATGTTCAACAGACTGCCCTTAACTCAATATTTGCCAGGTACACCTTCAGGAAGATGCTGCTATACCTTTTAAGTGACAAATTTGAATTCAGGATAAAATCACCTGATACCAACCCAGCTAGTAAAGCTCGTTGGCCCGTTGTGAACTTAACAGAAGATGAATAATAAGAATGTAAAGCTAGTGCGCAAAACAAAGCAAGAAGATGGTGAAAAGTCGTCAGGACAGTGGCTGCGACTGGGGTAAACGAAACACTTAGAAATCTTTTTCTTTTATAGGAGAAAAAGCTTTTGATTTTCAAAACGGTGAAAAGATAATTAATTTGAAAAAATTTAATCCCGATTAATTTAAAACGGTAAAAATAATATTTATGATTTTATTTTTCCATTTAATACAAAACGTAAAATATTTATTTGAAATAAAGAAATATTTTCTCATTGATGGATACACGTGTGCACACGCCAGGCACACGCCAAGGCTCGCGCCAAGACACACGCAAAAGCACACGCAAACACCGCAAGCTCCGCAAGCCCGCGGCCTGCGGTGCTTCGGTGCGAAGCACCGCACATGTATGCATTTGCCCACTAATTCATTTCCCAAGTACATATCCAATCCACTAGTTCTTTTCCTTATATAGAACGTTTGTGGTAATATGCATGAACTTCCTCCTTGGTTTGCCCAATGTGGGACAACCAAAGGTTTCTCATTCACTAAGAAGTGAAAATGGATGGCTATAATTCCACCCAAGTTTGGACTAGTGATCCTAGCACCCATCAAGTTAATTATAGTAACAAAATTATTTTAAGTAATAAAATCTTAATTTTAGCATTAAACCATTTTTATTTCCAACAACTCTGACATACTGTCTGTCATGGCTCAACAAATGACTGATACAAGCTATCCGATGTGCCTTTTAGCTTGAGTTTCTAGTCGGAAATCCTTGGAAAATGATTTATCTTTGATGTTGCTTTATATTTCAATTTTTGCTTTGCCTAGGGGTGTAGACCAAAGAGAATAAGGAATCATATCTTGTCGAATACAGTTGTATCATACAGCGAAGCCCTATGTCCAACAAAAAATCAGCAAATTATGCTAACGGCAAGTCAAAACATTTAGCCCGGAAACAAGTTGATGCAGCATTTGTCGCTCAGTTTTTAGCATCAAAGGAAGCAAGAGACGAGTCATCATGTCAAAACATTTAGCTCGGAAACATCTGACCATCCAAACCATCAATCCAATCTATGGCTCACAATCCTTCTAGTAAACCATAGTTAAAGTGGGGGTAGTTTGAAATTCTAACAATAAGGTTATATTTGACAAATTAAAAGTTTTTTAGTCAATGTAGAGGCACTTTGATATTATTAATAAAAATGGGATCATATTAAAATGTCATTAAGGAATGTGGGGCATTAAGGAATTCCCCCTATGAATTAACATAAAACGACCTTTTGTTCAATACTTAAAGACAGATGGGTAAGTAAGTTTATTAGGAAAGAAACCATCGAATTGAAAAATTATGTATGATTTTCGTGAATGAACCAAAGAGGGGTTTCTCTTAAATCAATCATTCAAAGAAATAGGTTTGATCGAGATAATATTACATCATATAATTTAAGATTTGGGGATTTTGAAAAATTAGTTATTTGGTGTTTTTTTTTCTTTCTAAATCGGTGTATGATTCAATACAGATTTGGGGGTTCCTGTTCAGATTGATCGAGATCAATCAATTTTCTATATTTTCATAGCCATCGCCAATTCATAAACCCTCTCGACCATTATCACTATCTTCACGGCCACCTACATGCATCACGACCTAAATAGCTACCACCAGTTCACGACCAGCACCACCGGTTGTAGTTTACCTATCTATCTCTTTACATGCCATTAAGTAAATACTAGAAAACAAAAAACCTTTATATTAAAAAAAAATTATATAGTGCAGTATCAATCCCATAATCTCTTACCACAATCTCTGCTTCTACTCCCATTACAAACGCGCCAACATCCAAACATGTATACTTTGAGAATCCCAATTCTCAATCTTTAATCTCACAAAACACCATTTTAACAATAACCCACTACCACATTTTAAATTTTAAATTTTAAAGAACCCGAAGTTTTCTAACCTCAAATTGGTAAATCAGAGCTTGTCATGATTCAGAAGTGTGTTTTCCCCAAAACAGGAAAGTTTTAATTTTAATATTATTCTTTCGATTGCTGAACTATTATGTTTAATTCTATCAACAATTCTTTCAATAGGATTTGCTACCATATGGGGTATTCCAAGAAATCACTATTGGTAGTGAACAATAAGGTTTTTGAATGGTTTGTTAACTGGTGTTGTTTTTATTGGTAATTTGATTCGTGGAAGACAACATAATAGAATTGTTTTGATTTTGTTAGATCCAGAACAGGTCCAAGTTCTAATCTTTTTAAAAGAATTGAGAAATTAGAAGTAGATTTAAAGAGCTCTGCTCTGCTACTATTATCAGTGTATTATCAAAGCAAACTTGCGAAGAAAAAGAGGAAGAAGATAACGACGATAGCAGCAACAGAAGACGGCATTAGAAAGATAATTTATGATTTTCAGTGAGGGCATTTTTGAGTTTTTAAAATTTAAAATTTTATTATGAAATACACGTGTACTGCACGTGCTCATTTAACTGGGAAGTGACGACAAAAGTAACAAAATTGAGGTTTTACCTATTTTGAATTGATATGGGAAGTAATACAAATTAGCATATTATTCAGAGGGGTTAATACAAAAAAAAACCTTTTAAATTATTTTAAATATTCTTTTTAGAGAATAACATTCTATAGTGAAGTAAATCGTTAATCTTTTGAGAAATATAATTATATAAAAGTGATATATTTTCTGAGACGTAAATAATTGTTCACAGTCGTCTTGAGCATTAATTTGAGAAAATTATAGAGAACGGTTGTAACCATCTAGTAAAGCATAATTGTGATGAAATCTCTTATCCTAGGTTTTCTTTCATTTGTTTATATATCATTTTTAGTATTTGTTTTATTTTAGAATATAAGCATCAATTTTGTCATTAGCACAATAATTAATCAAAAACTAGAGATTGCAACTTCAAAATCCCTGTGGAACGAATCTGTATTTGTACACTCTCTTAACGATAGTTGTGCATTTGATGGTGTGCTAGCATTTTAAGCATTTCGTTCCCTGGCACTGACCTTCAGACATATATGAGAAATACCGTTCACCTTAGTCAACATATGCAAACTTCATCATCTCTATATCCATCTTCTTGATCTATTTTATGTGATTGTTGTTTGTTAGATTCCGAGTATTGTGGTCCATTGTACGACTATCTGAGTAGTGCTTTGTTTTCTTATATATAAATTTTAGTGCGCTTGAGTAAAAACTCGTGTGCAACAATTGGACTTAAAACAAGGTAATTCCACCCATAGCCAAGAATTTTGTAGCCAACTAAATAGCATGTTTAGTGTCTACCCTCAATTGTTCACAAGTAGCTAAGCTTTGGAGTAAAAGGTTTTGTGGGTATATCTCTTGTAAACCCTCACGAGACAAAACTCGTCCACTAGGGACACCTAGGAGTTTAAAGGCTTGTTGTACACGCTAATTGCAATCGTGATTCCTGCCAAAGTGAGTTAGGATTTTTATTTTCTAGATTAGTTTTGCTCGAGGACAAGCAAAATATAATTCTGGGGGTATTTGATAGACACAATTTTGTGTCTAATTTGATCTCATTTTTATACTGTCTATCCTCAATCATTCACAAGTAGCTAGAATTTGGAGTAAAGGTTTTGTGGGTATATCTCTTGTAAACCCTCACGAGACTACAACTTATCCACTAGGGACACCTATGGGTTTAAAGACTTGTTGCACACGCTAAGTGCAATCGCGATGCTGATAGGATTTTAGATTACCCTATATAAAATAACCGCAATCGCATGGTGTCTACAATGCAGACAACGGCAAGTGCGGTTCGAACCCACAGGGAGCAGGGGACAATACTGCAATTAATATCTCAATTAACTAATCAGAAACAATATTTTGAGATTTTTAGAATTATGAATAAAATACTAAAACAAACTAAACTAATAAAATAAATCAAATGGGAGAAATAGTAACCAAGGTTCTCAGTATCCACCACTATTTATATTTAATTACTGAAGTGAAACACAACTCCTGAATATTTATCTATTGTTCGTTTTATCGATATCACCTATTATATGTATTAGAGTCGCAAATATCACTGGGACACCTTAAGCATGGCACATCAAAGCTTTAAGTCTCATGCATACACCATCTAATTGCGTTAGCGAGAAATAATACGAAACTAATTATAGGTTCACAAATAATATCTGGCTCTTCTAAGCATACCCCATCTAAGGATTTAACCAAAGCATGAAATATCAAATAAGTAGACAAACATATTTGTTATCCTATTAATTCTGCGCATAGGTTACTGTACTGTACAGAACCGGTGAAGCAACAACTAATTTTATCATTATATCAATAAATCAAAATCATGAATTTAATCTATTCAAATCATAATAGTCTGTACTAAATAATCAATTCAATTGGTCTAATACTTTAAATGGTTTCAACATAAAACCCCAGTTACAAATCAATTAGAAAAACATGGAGATGGGTTTCTCAAAACCCATTAAAATAAATAACAAAAGTAGAGAGAAAAGCTTAAACCAATATCATGAAGAATTATCGTCTTCTCCGTCTTTTCACGCCGCCAGAACACAGAATAGCCTCTCCCCTTTTTCTATCCAGGAAACTCCTGTACTTTCTCTATCTAGGAACCTCATGTACGCCACCAACCCACTCTCTCTGCCTCTTTTCTTTCTTCCCCCAATCAACGTCTTCTCTTCTACCACCTACTTTCCTAGTGTCCTCCACCCAAAAACAGAACCCCAAAAGAGAGCTCCTGCGTCAGCCTCCCAAAAGAAGTCTGAAAACTTCTATTTTATACCTCTCTGTATATCCAATTGGCTTTATCCCCACGTGATATATTCCCCATTTTTCATCTTCTTTTTACTATCCAATAGACCCCTAGGTAGTCTCACGCCTATTCCCCAAAAACAAGAACCTAGCAGACCTGACGCACCCATCAGTCCTTTTCTTTCTATACTCCACCAATCACACGTACAAACTTTTCTTTTAGTTTGCGCACCAATTCACGTGCTCACTTGGTCTTCTCTTTTCACATATCCTACACCCATAACAGCCTTTTCACTTCTTTAGCCTGACTCCCTAGGCTCTTCTTCTCTCTAGCTATTTTTTCACTTTCGCGCTCACGTTCTTTCACTTTCTAACAGCCCCATTACCTGACTTATAAGAAGCTTGTCCCCACTTTATTCAATCAGCCGCAACACTTCACTGCCACTCTTTCTTCTCTACACTTCCCTCCTACACCTAGTCTAGCTCTTCTCTCACGTCCTTTGTCTGCCACTTCTCTTACTCGAAAAGAAAGACTGACAAAGCCACCTGACGCCACTGTTGAAATGTTGAGATGTGATATTGTAGAAAAAGATAATGGCTTCCCACTTTGACCATAACGTGTACATCCTTGGTGTTTTCTTTGCTTTAACCAGCACATAATAATCTAGGAATCTAAATCCTTAACCAAGTACAACATATGTGGCCCGACCGATAGTCATCATGTGTCAATCCAAATGGACAAGACAAACACATCCCATGGAAGTTCACATGTTTTGGAATGCATTTAGCTCACTTATCTTCCTCTTCTTTTACGGGTTTCAATGCAATTATATTTGTTTAGCTGTATTTAGCTAGTAACTCGGATTTTCGGTGTACCACCTATAAACACATAAAAATAGTAAAATTAATATAATTCAAAGTACTAGAAAATATAAATTAGGCGGTAGAAATGTATGAATTATGCGCTTATCAGATGCCTGCGACAGTGAGTTGGGATTTTTATTTTCGAGATTAGATTTGCTCGAGGACTAGCAAATCATAAGTTTGAGGGTATTTGATAGACACATTTATGTGTCTTATTTGATCTCATATTTGTATTATTAGTTCTCAATTTCTGTACTAATATAACTATTTTATATGTTTCTAGGTATTTTTGGAGAATAAACAATTGTGGAAAAGATGGCTTGAAAATATTAAAAGTACCCCAGAAAAGTGATAAAAGCACCCATCAAAATTCATAAAGGCACCCGAGAAGATTTGATAAAGGAACCCGGGACTTGGATAAGGTCGCCACCTTCTTCCCAAATTCAAAACACAAAATTGGCAAGAAAGTTTGTGTTCAAACTATGAAAATTTAATCGTTGATTTGAAGAAGATTTTTTAGCTTTTAAGACAAGATTTCCTCTTGCCTTATATGTAGAAGAGTTGTACACGGTTAGGACACGTAAAAAATCCAAGAATATCTCGTCCAAATTGAATCAGGAAGGTTATTTAAACTCTCGGGTTTGTTTTGATTCGAAGAAAAGGAAATATATTATCTCGAGCAAGAGTTTCATTCACAGAAGGAAACAATATCAAAGAGCTTAATTAAAAATCAACTATCGAGAAGGAAGCAGAATCATGACTTAAAGAAAAAAAAAATTCTTCAAATATTTTTTTTCATCTGCCGTGATTTGGAAAGAAGATATTGAGAGACATGGGGGTTGATGGGTGCTCTACTATAAATAGAGGGTCGAGCAAAGTGAATGAGGGAGGCTGGGTGGGCCAGAAACGTGAAAAAAATTAATCCAAAAAAGTTTATGTTGCTCGTGAAGATGATGAAGAAAATGTTGCTAAAAGTTTGAAGAAATCGTGGCTAAAAAGGAGAACTGACGTTTACGTCCGTGATCTATTTTCTTAAATTCAATATCTATTGTCACGGTGACATGAATAGTTCCAACAACAATTCTGAGCTTTAATACAGAAAAGAACAAGCCTTATTCAACTTTGTCCGAAGTGAGTCGTTTATTCATTAAATCATTTTATTCTTTCTGCAACGAATTTGGTTAGTTCTTCTTTGTAATTCTTTTTTAGAAATCATGAATGCAAAGGGTTTTTCTTCCATTTTTTTTGACATGAGTAGCTAGAACTCTCACCTAGGATTAGAGAGGAAGTCCTATTTTGTTTGCTAGTATTTTATAATTATTTTCTATAATTTTTCTCCTAGTCCTATTTCTTGATTAAAATATTAATAATTTCTTCATGTGTCATTTAATGCTAAAATAAATTGTTTTAAATATTATTTTTATTGAATAACATGCTATAGTGAAGTAAATTGTTAATCTTTTAAGAAAAATAATTAAATAAAAATGATATATTTTCCGAGACGCAAATAATTGCCCGCAGTCTTCTTGAGCATTAGTTTGAGAAAATTATAGAGAACAGTTGTAAACATATAGTAAAGCATAGTGATGAAATCTCGAGTCCTAGGTTTTATTTTATTTTTTTATATATCATTTTTAATATTTGTTTTATTTTAGAATATAAGCATCAATTTTTTCATTAACACAATAATCAATCAAAAACTAGATATTGCAATTTTAAAATCCCTGTGGAATGAATCCGTATATATATACTCTCTTAACGATAGTTATGCACTTGCGGTATAAATAAAATCTCATCAGTTAGATGGTAAGAATTAGAGTAGAGTTTTTTTTAAAAATTTGAAGAAGAAGGTGAAGAACTTGAGGAAAGCTAGGGTCTTGGGGTTTTGGTAGCAAAGATGAAATTTGATTGTATTGACATATATTACAGTGGTGAAGAAGAAGTGGATGTATCTACATATCGCAAATCATATTATTGTGCTTTCGATCCTACCGATTTGGGGTTTTTTTGGACGAATAATAACGTGTGAACCAAAGCATAGATGAGGATTTTTATCAAGAAAATGAAGATTCAACCCGGAAAAACGGACATCTTAATACTTCCAAATGTCATGTATACGTTCTCAGGATCTCCAAACATGTATTTGTAGTCTACAATCTCTAAAAAGTGATTTTTTTTTCAAATTTGACCTATTTTCTGGCCTCCGTATAACCCAGAATCGGCGGTTATAATGACATCGTAACCAAAGATTCTACCTCCTCTCAGAATTTACGAACCAGAATTAGTGGTTATGGTCGTGAACAACGACCGATTCTGGTTCAGTTTTAGGGGAATTGGTGGGTCAAATAATCGGTCGATGTGTATTGATCTATGTAACGATTCTAGTAGAAAAAGTTTCCAGAAGAACTGCACTTTGCTAAATGCTAGAATCGCTATATAAATCTTCACTTGTGCCGATTCTATCATTTAGGAATTGTTTTCCCAAAATCACGACTAGTTAGAATCGGTGGATATGAGAGGACCTAAAGACAGATTCTATAGAATCGTTCGGAACTATTGTTACCTATACGCCGATTCCCTTGGCCTAATTTTTCGATTTATATTGTAGATTGTTCAAGCGATCTACCACCAACCTGAACCCGTATATCAGATAGGGCCTGATACTTCTGCCCACTACTACATTGATTTGGTGTGGGAAAAGAAGGAGGATGCAAGGTAATGATTTGTGGACAAAGGCATGGAGATCAAATGCACATTAGTCTTAGGTCGTCGTTCGAGGCGTGATCGTTTGTAAATTGTTTGTGAGAGAAGTGGCAAGAATGAAAGTCACCAAGAAAAGGACAAACCGTATGTGAAGAGGACGTTGAGGGTCTACACGAGTAAGTCAAAGTCAAATAAGCATGATTGCCCATTTAAGATTATAGTGAATAAAGTCAATGGTGTATATAATCTTTCTAAAGTGAAAAATGGTTGTCATAATCACAATTGATGTTAATCGAATTATTCGACACTCCTTAAGCTTTCTAAAGTAAGATATTTTTTTATTAATAGATAAAAACTTAAAATTAGGAGATATTTATTTCCCGGTGCGAGACGCAACTATCATGGCAGCTTCGAAATGATAAAACGACTATCCTCTTCATTTGGTAAATGCATCATGTGTCGCAAACTTATCCCCTCTGTGCCTAGCGAGAAACTCGTTGTGCTTGATGGACAACTTTTTAACATGCTTGGTCCTTGAAAAAACATGGTCGTCGGTGTAATCATGGCGTGGACCCTTCCACTTCACGTCCAGCTTGGGAACATAAGGTCCTGTTTTTACCAGATTCCAAAATATACGCTCAACTCGATGTTCTTCGGGAAGATCCATAACGACGTAATAATTCTTAATCCATTCCGTCTCATCCACAACGGACTTTACCTTTCCCTTCAATGGAATTGGTCGTAACCTCATTTCTTGAGTTCCTTTTTTTCCATGGTAGTCATTGGTTTGCTTCTTTTGCGTATCTCTTCTTCCATAGCCATTATTGATTTTGTAGTTGATGATGATGATGGAGTAGTTCGTTTGCATCTTCTAAGTATCTCTTCAGTTGAATTGGTAGTTGATGATGGACTTGCCATTGCAAAAATGTTTTACTTTGAAGGAAGCAGTGAATTTTGAAGAAGGATTTGTTTGAATGAAGTAGTGTATGATGGAGAATGGGTTACCTATTTATATGCATAAAGGAGGCAAATAGTTATATTTTCAAGAAAAATCAAAAAACTAGTCGTTGAGCCTAAGTTTGACCATGTGTAATGAAAAGTGACACATAAGATGTAATTAAAACCTTAGTTCAAAGACCAATTAAACCTTATAGTAGCTATGATCCAAACATAACAAGTCATTTTTAAATAAACATAAACTATTGTTTAGATAAACATCATAAACTAAATCATTTTCAACATCCTCTCACTGATCAGCTTGATCAACTTTAGTAGCTTCAAACTCCCTCACATATCAATGGCTTCGGTTCTGAGTGTTGCAATTCTAATGACCTCGTCAAGTTCTTCCAAAGAGAGCTCTCCAAGAAGACTCTTGACTTTCTCTAACCTTGTCTCTCTTCCAAACGGAAAACCACACTTATATAGGGTCCGCTTAATGGGTGGCTCTGGCTTTCTAAACATATCACACTCACGGATTTCTGTATAATAGCTAGCACTCTTGGCTTTGTTCTCCATGCCTGCGAAATATAAATTGAAGTAAAAAAGATAAGTTTGGTTAAAGAGAAACAAAAATCAAAAATCACTAATTCAATTAACAACAAAATCAGTAAGCAAATAAAATGAACTCAACAGAATCGGTGGTTAATATAATATGTATCCCCAGATTCTAACCATAAAAGTCTACAGAAATCGAGTAAGAATGAATCGATTCCAGAATCGTTGGATTAGGCAGTACTTATCCAACGATTCCTATCTCAGAGAAGTAAAAAAAAATAACAAAGTAGAATCGTTGGATACAGCAGGTTCTTATCCAACGATTCCCATATGAGGAAAAGTAAAAAAAATGACAAAGTAGAATCGTTGGGTACATCAGTTCTTACCCAACGATTCCCATATGAGGAAAAGTAAAAAAAAAAAGGTAGAATCGTTGGATACAACAGATCTCATCCAACGATTCTGGATATGGTAATTATCAGCGAGTAATATGGATTAGAATCGTTCGATGTGGATATATCGTATCCAATGATTCTGATGCATGTTCTTCATGTTCATGAAGATCATACAGAATCGGTGGACACGATACATCAACATAGAACGATTCTGGTATAAAATCAGGAATTTGATTCACTAAAAGTAAGAATAAAACACTTAGATCAATGAAAAATGCTATTTGAAGTATGGGTTTGTATAGATTTACCTTGTAGATCGAGTGGTTGGGAGATCCGAGAATTTTTTGAAAAAATTGGATTAGGGTTTTTAGGATTTGAAAAGTTTGATGGAAATAGGTTTATTTATTTATTTATTTATTTATTTGTTTGTTAGGGTTTTGTTAGATTTGAAATGTACTGAAAAATGGAAAGATTTTGTATTTATATTTTTATTTAAGTATTAGGATTAGTTAATAAGTTGAGGCTAGTTTAGTACTTTTGATAATATCTAATTAGACACTCTTTATCCTTCTATCTAGTTGGATGTAAAATTATGTAAGGCCAAAATAAATCTCACAGGCCCCTATAGCCAGGTTTAAAAGATACTAAAATTTAAAAAAGTTTAATTTATTTTCAATATAATAATATTTTATCTAGAATATATATATCAATGATGTTGGAGGTTATCTTTTTGATATTAGGATTACAATAAAAGAAAATTAATTTTTTTTTACTAACCTAAAATACATTTTTATTTTCTTTATATTATTAAGATGTACGTCAAGCGCTTGGTAGATTTACCTCCGGTATACTTCCACGACAAAATTACCTATGGGAGGGATACAAGATGCAACCCTTAAGTACTTGGAAGGGCCATTAGATGGCTCATATCAAGTCCTAGTCAAAATGAACCTAGTGTCAGTAACACATATCTATTTGTTAAATCATTATCCTCTGAATGGGTCTCCATCCTCCGATCAAATTGCCCATGGCACAGTCTTGTAACTCTTATCATCCTAATCAAATCAAATTTATCCAATGAAATGGTAAATTTGACTTAAATCAATCATTGTATCTTGTATACTATCAACGGAGAAGCGTCTAATAATAGTACCGGGTGATAGTCTCTTCCAGCAATACTTACAAGTTATTTTGTCAAAAAAAAATACTTACAAGTTACATCTGACGAGCTTACTTGAAAGAGTAAATGGGCCCAGCCTTGCAAAAGCACGGGCCATACCTAACCGTATGTTTTGCAGATTTTTGGATTGGGAAAGGGTAATTTGCTGGTTGGTCTAGAAAACCCGGTACTAGTTATCATATAGTCCACCGGGAAAACCCAGTTATCTGGAGGTCCAAAATCCTTTTGAAAAGTTAAAATTACTGTTATGGACATCACTATTCACGTGTGAACCATCCATGTACTCCACCTCCTCCACGTCTCAGTTTCTTATAATCCGAATTTTCGATTTCAGCTTCTTTATTTCGTTTAAACCTGAAAATCTATGGCACGATTTTTGGAAACCACCAGAAACTGAAAAGTCTAAGTTATATAAACCAAATCGAAAATCAAAATTGAAAATTAGAAGAAACCAAATCATAACAAAACCCAAAATTAACCTAGGTCAACAAAAACAGATCAAAAAATTATCAACAAATCACATATATATGTTTCATTAAATCACACAGTGAAAAAATGGTTACGACAAAAACGATCAACATAACAATAAAAGAAGTAATTGAAGAAAAAAAATCCTTCACCAGGAAAAACCAAGGAAAAAAATGTTGCTCCATCACCAACAACAAAAAGGAAGAGAAACAAAGGGGAAGAAAGCAATTTTACCTAAAAAAGGTACAACTTCTAATCTCACTTCTGTTTCTAATGATGCTTGGAATTTAGTAGATTCTTCCTTTTTGGTTCACTTTTAGGGGTTTGTGGTTTGGATTACTCGATTTGTTAGGTTTTGTTATATTTGTATGGATGATTTTGATTTATTTGGAATGTCAGTAGCATGTTCTTTGTTTGAGTAATTTTGTTGTCATGTTACGATGTGTTGTTATTATGGAACAGTACAAATTGACATGTACCATGTGAAAAACATCTCTTATGCTTGAATAAGAATCAGTACATGTTAATATGAACTGTTGGTAATTTATCTTATATAGATATTAGGTACATATCAATATGTACAAACATGCAAAGGGGAAAAAAAAGTGTAAAAAACAGTATGTTTTGACTGTAACATATCAATATGTACTAATGCTTGAATGAACATCATTTCCACCAGTACATATCAACATGTACAATTGGATAGGTTTCTGATACTTCTTATATGTATATCAGTATGTACTTTAGGTTTCTGGTGCTTGTTTCTGGTTCTTGTTAATATGTACTTATTGTTGTGTATGACTTAATAGTGCATACTTCTATGTACTCATTCTTCTTTCCAATTAAGACTAAGAATATGTGATATTCTGGTTTCATTTTAAGTATTATTAGCTGGACTGTAGTTGTTGCTTGAAACTGAAGTGCGTTTAGGAAAATGGTCGTTCGATAGTTCTTTTTCGATGTCTGTTCAAGATTTACAACGCCAAAAGTTAATAGTATGATGTGGGATTGTACTAATAGTATATTACTTCACATTTATTAATTTTTTTTCTTCAGTTTATAAACTTCAAAGGTGTATATTATTGCAGGACAAGGATCAAGGTCAGGTCATGATGTACCAAGTTCCTCAAGAGCTCATCAAACACTAACGATGCTCGTTGTGGTTGGGACATTTCTTTCATGGTTCTAAAGAAAGAAGAAGAAAAAAAAGATAACTAAAGCTTATAACAAGAGAAAAGAGAATATACTAAAGAGAAATTTTTTTCATTGGTACAAAAAGAGAGAAATATTGTTGTTATTTTAGTTGTAATATTTCAATCTTTCGAATTCATTTTTGCATCTTGTAGAAGAAAAAAACTGAATTTTATTTCTGATCAATTGACTAATGAGATGTTGACATTAACATTTCTTACTCAACTAGTGTGATTCTCAGGTTTAAAAAACTGAATATGATTCAATGCTTCTTATAGTACTGCAACATACTAGTCATATGAACTTAGTATAAAAGACTAAAAAAAAGCATGAGTCCTTAAATACTTGCAGTACATATTTGCTTGTACTGTAAAACCTTGTAGTACATATCGATATCACACAATTACAAACATAACTCAGCCAACTCTAGTACATACAGACATGTACAAAGTAAGACCACATAACATATTGATATGTACTGGCATTATAACATACACTTGATTCGTTTAATTATTCATTGACTTGTTGATTCACGGTTCACTTATTTTCCAATTCCAAGTTATTATATAACACAGTTGTATAATCCATAAAAACAAAAATGGGGAAGACAAAAATAACATAGTAACCTGGTTGATTCATATGAATTGTACCCAATTATATTAGTCATTACATATACATTGACAAAAATAGGAGATGTCGGTCATTGTCCTATCAAGCATGAAAAACCATACACGCGCTATCTTTGTCAAGTATATGTTTGCATTTGCATTTGTAAAATCAACCATACAAGACCTGCACACAGAAAAAAGACACAGTTACAGTAAATAATGCATCAATATGAATAAAAATATACATTCTACATCTACTGAAACACATATTAACAAAAAAGAACTCATAATAAAATGAAAAAATGAGATATGAATGATAACGAGGGGGCGCTGCCCCCTCGACCCCCGTAAACCATAAATGACAAAACATAGAATCAAAAAATCAACATGATATATATACAATATTTGACAGTATTTAAAAGAGGTCACAATATTATTGCTGCAGATACAATAAGAGAAGAAACAATGCTGATCATAGCAAAGATAAGATGTAGCAAACAAGGAATTTTTACCTCAAAAGTAATGCATTCAGAGAAATATGGAGCCAATGGAGAGTCCACAAGCACCAATTTGTAAAGCTCATGCATGTTCTGAGCAACCGCGAGGGTAGAAATGCTGAAAAAGAAATCATAGAGGATAAATTCACACGAACATTGTAAGTGTTAGATAGAAACTAAATATCCTGATAGTAACATTACCTGTCAAATACTCCCAATGGATGGTGTTTTTCTAGTAATTCCTGAACATCTCTCTCATGCAAGGCGCCAGTCACAATAAGAACAACATTGTCAATCATATGCCCATACCTATAAGAAACAATATAACCTAAAATTACTTCAATCCATAAAATCTATGAGAATATATGGTTAACTACCAAAGAAAAGTTTTAAGATTAGATGGTCAAGTGACTAAGCAAATCAGATAGAATAAAAAAAAGGTTGAAGATCTGTAGGTACGTGATATATTCCAGGAAAGTCGATAAAGGTTCTGTAGCTTGGCACAACATGTGCTTAAACTCATCAACCATCTTAAGAGTGCACTTATGGTTCAATTACTTAAAATATGGTGAAGATAAAACTAATCATATTAAATTAGAAGTAATCAAATATTTGTAAATAAATGACAAGTTTATCTTAATGTTTAATTGAGCTCCGGAAAAAACTTAATCTCTAGTAATCTGGTCTCTTAAAAGCCATCCCACATCATACGACATAGAAAAATAACTCAAAAATAAACTGAAAATGAATGATAACGAGGGGGCGCTGCCCCCTCGACCACCTAAACCGTAAATGATAAAAACGGAGCATCAAGAGACCAACATGATAGTCATTATTTGACAGTATAACATTAATGACAAATCACCTACGTATGCACAACAAAAAAACATAGGTAAAAGAACAATACAAGCAAATATGTAATGATGGTGTTGTAAATAAAAAATGACCATCAACTAAAAAAAGAAATCAAAATAGTCATTCCACATCATATCCACATATTAAAGAATAATTAACCTGAAATTTTATAAAAATACTAGTAGATATTGATATGTACTAAGTGAAAACCTAGTAGAAATTGATATTGACTGAGTGAAAACCTAGTAGATATCGATATGTACTGAGTGAAAATATACTAAGTGAAAACCTAGTAGATAGACACCCGCCTATAATACTCTAACAATTAGTCGAGATACTGCATTGTTATGTCTTTAAGACAGTTCACACTCTATCAAGCACAGGACCCCATTTCCATAAATGTCAAGGAAAAACATTGCTTAAAAGTAAACATATAGCCGTATAAGGTTCTCATTCACAGGATTTTAATAATTTATAGGATATGCGTAGACAACTAAAATCAATATGAAAAAAAAAGTAGTAATATGTACCCAAAGTATATGTACAGATGATAATCATCATTAATATATTTTGCCGTGGGTTACTGCAGATTTTCTTCTGTTTCCCCCATCACATGATGAAGCAAAACATACCCAAATCCGAGCAGTTTGTTGTTGTCCAGTCAAGTTTCACTAAATCTCTTTTCATCTGCCTCAAACTCATTTTTCTTTTGTTCTACAACAATTATATTTAGCTACCGTTAGATTTCACTATACTTAGTTGTATATCATTCAACCAATTCCAAATCAAAATAAAAAAATTCACAAACACAAAACCTCTCTATTCAAAATTAACATAAAAAAAGACGGAATCCCCGTTTTCTACCAGTAGAAATCACGATGCACAAGGTCTGGAAATCAACCAATGTGTACAATTTATAAACTAAACCCTAGAAAACAAAAATCATAAGAAAAAAAATGAGAAGAAACCCTAAACAACGATAAAAGAAACTAACCTACCAAATACAAAAGAATTGAGTTTGAATTAGCGTTAAATCATCTCTTCCAGTAGCTCTCAGTATTGGAGTCATTTGAGCGATTGATGAACCAGAAAGATCAAAGAAAGAAAAACTCACTCACTATCTCTCGCTCTCTCTCACACTCTCTCTCTAGATTATAGACAAATGGGTAATTTTGACATTTATAAAAATGTATTATAGAGTCTCACACGTGTTTGGTCCTGTGAATAATTTTTTTAGTCCAAAAACATGTTTTTGGACCACCGGTTAAACTGTCTCTAATGGGTGGATTAACCACTAAACGGGTCCTCTAGAATGGATTAACTAGCAATTCCTATATTGAGAAAAGCCATAAAAATATCTACAGTACCTCCTCACATAAATGAGAAAAAAAATGGTTCCAAACAGACCTTAGGTTTAAACAACCTCAAAATTTACCTACTCACATAAATGAGAAAAAAAAGTTATTCCAAACAGAACTTGGGTTCAAATAACCTCAAAATTATATGTCCTAGGAGCAAGGATTATGTGATAGAGTGTTTGAACATTCTATCCCTTCAAAACGAATGAATGACTAGGTGAATGACTGATTTTTGCATTATGGGTAGTGAAGTAGAGAGGCTAGACCAGTAAAATTTCCCCGTCTAGTATAAAATTTAACTTGGACGGAGAAAGATTACCCGTCCATGTAATATATTTAGTTATTTTAGTTATAAAAATATAGGTAGGACCCCCGTTTTAGGAATTTAATATTGAAAAAAAATACCTAGACGGGGAAAGTTCCCCCGTTTGGCTTGGACGGCTGAAGTTTACCTCTCTAGGCTAGACTGACAACCACTCTTTCATATGAAATAGTTTTTGAAAGACTTTGGGTGAAAGGGGGTCCTTCCCCTACCCATAGTGGCACCTAATTTGCCTAAATTTTCTCAAACTCATTCACTTTGAAAGAGGATTCTCTACACATAGCCCTTGCTCCTATGGCCTATGGGATAGAACACACTATCCCATTCAAAATGAATGAGAGTCTATCTAAAGGAGTGAGATTTGTACCATGGAAAAGGGAAAGAACATACTAGACGGGTGATGATCTCCCGTTTGAGAAAAAAATTCACTTAGACGGGTGATCATTACCCCGTAGTTTTAAGAGTCGATATACCAAATACTTCGAATCGTGGTATAAACATGGTAGTCATCGAGCATAGGAAATTATCGGCGTTGTCCAAGGAAAGGGAACTAACATCTAGATTAAAAGAGTTAATAGAATTCCCAAATTCTTAATCACATACTAATTTCCTTATGATGATGTTGTACTTGCAATTCCTTTTGGTGAAGTTAACGTGCAAGTCAGTACGCTAGAGACCGCATAACCTGAAGTAGTTATCTCGAGATGAAGAAGAAGTATGAATACATCTACCACGAAGGTGGTCATGTATTATGCTTATTCACTTGTACCAATTGCGGATACAATTTAAGAATAACAATATTCTTCATATTACTGCTACAAAGATTTTGGTGCTGATGCTAGTCCTCTATCGTGAGAGTCACTTGTCCACTGAATATTTATAACCAGGTATTTTGAGTTGTAAAACCTGTGCTCGTAAATCATTGATGATGAACTTAGTTTCCTCTCGTATATGCTGAAAACGTTAACTCCATGGCACCTATCAGTAGGTGGCGAGAAAAATATTTGTATGCAGACCATCGATGTTAGTCCCATGTAGTTCATCGACTAGCACAGTTCATACAGGAAGGTTATTGCAGTTCTATATAATATGCTTAATTGTAATGACAACCCCATAGTGGCCATGCAGGTGTATAGGCTTCGAGCCAAGGTAAGCATCCAACAGTTGAACCATGCATCTATCCGAGTATCTGCTTCTTATGCTCAAGTAGAATATATTGTATGACGAAAGATGAATCTTGGATGTTTCATTGTACTTCCCCACTGGTAGCAGTTGTCGTTGGCGGACGATTGGAAAGATAGACAACAAAAATCTAAGTAACGTCTGAAGATCTCAAGTAGGTTATATCCTTAGCATAAAATAGGTGGAGCAAGCATCAAATGACCACTACGGTTAATAGAGAATGGAGAAGTGGATCTGACCGTGTTGCAGGTTGATCAAAGATGAGGCGGTGGCTTTGATGATAGTGGTGGCATGTTAGAATCATTTTTTTGACCTGATAGTTGGCCGGAAATGGGAAGCATGTGTGGCCGATAACAGTAGCCTAATTGAATTGGGAATTTGTATGTTATTGAACTTATCAATCCAATTGATCCTGATTAAAATTGATGACTGTGTTGAGTCTTCATGGAGTGAATTAACTTTATTCGAACTTCCATCAATGATCTAGTTCTCTGAATAACCGGTCTTTCAGAGATGGTGATCCTCTAATGTGTTGTGGAAGAGAAATCTCATGCCAAGTCCCCAAGTGTAGTTCACTTGGAATCTACCACTAGAATGGACGTAACATTATTTGATGGAGTTATCATGTCTCTAGAAATTAATACTCTTGTATAGAATAAGGTAGATACCAGAGCCTCCCTGCATTGTTGGTTGTTGTTAATGCGTTGTGGTTGGAGCAAAAACTTGGAGTTGAAGTCGGCGCTAGCGTCGAGGCTGTCAAGCAGTGTAAGATGGAGCGTATATGGATAGATCTGCACCTCATAGGTGGTCGGTCTGCTGATGAGACTTTCGTATGAGCTACTGCTTTGCTAAATAGAGAATCTATTTATGGTTGAATATAAGATGAGTTGGTACATTCCTTTAAAGAAAACCCAAGGGTTCACATTTGGATGTAGGATGTTTAATATGAGGATCTCTCTGATGGGTACGGCAAGGAGGCTGGCGCCACTTTCAATATGAGAGAAATATAAATGACTTTATCTGTTACTAATGGGTTGAACAATCGAAGTGGGTAAATGTCCTCTTCGTGACATGAGATGAAAATTGATTTGAGTTAACCAGTTCTCGTATTAAAGAGATATATTTTCATATACTAGTACGAGATGACGCTAGTAAGAGGAATATTGATGTTAGCGCTGGAAAAGATATATTGATGCTGGCGCCATGGAGTTGTCGCTAGCGGCGCCGCTAGCATTTGTTTGGGCCCTTCGATGTGGTTTGCATGCCTATGGTGCTGGAGTTGGAATTGTTGCTGGTGCAACATGTTTTGGTTGTTGATCTGGTGTTGTAGCTTTCCTTTTGCCTCCTTCAGTCACAACACCCATAGATGGTTAAATACTGTACCGCTTACGTGTGAGTCGTCTGTTAACACAATTATCACAGGCTTCTTCATTCCTAGAAAGTCTAGTTCTCTCTATCAAAGCAGGTGTACGTAGTTGCAGCCGATCGCCTAAGTCTGGACAAAATTCTCTTGCACCAGGAGAACCAACGCCGACAGTAGAAAAATTAGCGTTGGGAGTTAGTTATTGTACCTGACCTAAAATCAACCGTTTTGAAAATTATAAAAAATTGATTTTACAACCGAGAGATTGATCTCCCACTGTGGTCACCAAAATGTTTTTGGGTAAATTGGGAAAAATAGGGTGAGCATATAATAATTCGTCTTATCCCTAAACATTTGTACTTTGGAAGTACTTTCAAAGTTCGAGAGATAAAAATAAGAGCAAAATTGGCCTAAACCAAGATATGGTCGTTCCAATTTTGTTTCAGTAACAAAGGATAAGGATAAGGGATGGTCTTAGGGAGGAAATTGAGAGAATGGTTGAGGTCAGAGTATCAAACTTTGTAGGATATGATAGGTGTGAATGGCCATGAACAACTCTCTGTGTGTATGAGAAGATTGTATGGAAATCAATTTGCTCGACTTATGTTGTTTTGTCCTCCTCTTTTGTTCAATAGATCAATAATCTATTTATAATAGCTATTATAACCGTTCACCTAACCTCATCTCATGTAGAAAGTGTCGATAGTGAGTAGTGGTGAAGTGAAGATGGTGGAGAAAGTGTTAGTAACTTTTTCCCACTTTGTTTGAGGATGAATGGACGATTTCTCAACCCACTACTCCTTTACTCAACTGCTAATAAACTTTCCAGAGAATTTCTCTTTAGTGGATGCACTGGTGCACCATATGTCGTAGACCACCAGACCAATACCCTAGTGAATATCCCCCCATTTGTGACATCTTTGATGTATCGCGTAAATTTTGTAACATTAAATACTACTAATGTGAAGTCGAATGAGACTTGCTTAGTCAGTCTTTTGACTAAAAGCTTGTCATTCTTGACAAGTCTGATGAGTCTAGCAAGACCAACTTAAAATAAAATATGTATTTATTTGATTTATTGTATTTATGAGGAATAATGTGAGTTCAAATAGGCCAATTAGCATTGACGTGCTTGTTTTGTAGAAAAATAGGTGTAACATGCTAAGTGTAAGCATATGTGTGAGGCCAAGCATATACATGTGATGCAATGTATGAAAATATATGTTTGAGGCTAAGTATATACATGTGAGGCCAAGTATGCTTGGATGGACAAGGTATAGGGGAAGGGCTTGGACGGACAAGGCATATGTAGCTTGACTTGGACGGACAAGGCATAAGCATCTTGGACGGTCAAGTGAGGACTTGGCCGGACAAGTAAGGACTTGGATGGACAAATGAGGACTTGGAGGGACAAATGAGGACTTGTCCGGACAAATAAGGACTTGGCCGGACAAGTGAGGATGGGAGGACTTGGACGGACAAGGTGAGAGAGAAAGCTTTTTATGGCCGGCCAAGTGAGCCATTTGCAACGCTTATCATACAAAGTTGTTACATACTTCTATACAAAGTTGTATAGGTATTTTAGTAAGTCAATATCATTCAGTTGAGCATGAATATTCACATAAGGTAATTTTCGGGAATTCAGTCGTGGAATATAACACCAAATGATACTCAAATTGCTCTATACTAGTGGGTAATCCATCTAAGAGCTTGAGATTTATTATGTAAAAATCACAGAACATCTGGGAATATGGTAACAAGCACCTGTGTTATTCTAATGATTTTGTACAGTGATGAATGTTAATTCATTCAGTAAGTTTGATCGTATATGTAGTATTCTGAAGAGTTTAGTTGTAGACATAGAGAGACGGGGATGAGCGCATGCTTTAAAATTCTTTCCAGAATTATGAAGTTCAATATTTTTGAGACTCAGGTCAGAAACATAATCTTTACTATTTTACCCCTGATAAAAACTCACCATCTACACCCGTCCATGTAAATATTTAGTTATTTTAATAATAACTAACATAGGTGAGACCCGCATTTTAGGAGTTTAATATTATAAAAATACCTAGATGGGGAAACATCATCCGTTTGGCTTGGACGGATGAACATCACCCGTCTAGGTTAGACTGCCTCCCAATCGAAGGAGTGTTTGAAGAAGTTGAGGGAAAAGTGGGTCTTTCCCCTACCCATAGTGGAACCAAATTTGATCAAATTTTGTGAATTCCTTCATTTTGAAAGAGAACACTTTATCCCTTACTCTAACAAGAAGAATGAATAACCATAAGATCCGGACGAAAACCATAGGACACACCAACCATTGCATGTCATATGGAGGGGCGGTTTTAGAAAAATTTAAAAACAAATAGTTAGAATCTTTGAAAGAGTAAAAAACAACAAAATGACAAAATATTTGGTGTAACCATGGTATTACAGGTATAACCTTTAACTTAAAAGTGTAAATACAAGCTATGGTACGTAGTAATTCAAACGTAGAAAGGATATATTTTCCAAATAGACACGCAAAGGTTCAAAGGTCGAATCCCAGTAAACCCAATTTTGCGCCTTGATATTTTTATTACTTTTGTTTTCCATCTTCTTCTTTTTCCTCGATCTCAGCTTCTTTTTTTTAGACTCTCTCTCTCTCTGAAGTCGATCATTGTTGGTTGTATTCTTGTTGGTCAAGGTCAATTTCTTGAACCAGTAAATGAAGAGGATGAATCAAAAACTACAGATCAAATCGGGATAAGATAAAGGTTTAATCAGAAATAAAATCAAATAGTTAAGAAAAATGATGATCTGATAATGCGAAGAGTTAAAGTTGAAGATGAATACGAATACTATTGATGTGGTTTATAAAGAGAAATAGTGGGTATACGTGTATTGAAGTACATGTGCCTAACTAACCTTGAAAACCGGCTTGCAAGGTTAGGGTTATCCGAGGCTTATAAATCGCAGGATCTTTAGTTTCCCATATTGTTGATGGTGGTTTTTTGACAAGGGAAAAACTTGTAAATCATCCTTTGAAAATGTATCAGAGACATATCTATAAATATATATGTGCTAGAGCTTTACCCAGCTGAACTCTCAGTATTCTATACATATTTATTGAGTATTCCAGTACTTGTAATGTACTCACCTCTATATTGAATCTACAATGATTGGGCAACTGATGGATTTGCCACTAGTATAGAGCAATATTTTCCTCAGACTACCATTGGCGCTGGTTGAAATTCCTCTCCAGATGTTCTCTGGCTATACAGAATATATGTTCAGAACATACTCTTATTCCTGAACAGATACCAATAGTGAACCTGTTCTAAGATGCAATAATTCAACAGCTGAATTCCTTGAACTCGTTTCATATAATAATATTTAGATTCCTATTGAATAATATTAAACATCTTCTCGAGTCGCAGAAATTCAACGGTTGAATTCCTCGAACATGTTGCATAAACAACTATATAGTTAGTTCTTGTCTGAACACGATGTCTTCGTAATGAGAGCAAAACCCAAATGCCATCTCAGCCAAAAAAACACCAACCCAATATCAATAACCAATGCTAGCAGCGCTTAGGCCATGGGCATAACACAAGCAAAGTGCCAGCGCCAGCAGCACACGACACTAGCAAGTGCCAGCCCCAGCAGCATACGACCATGGCCACGGTTAGGGATGTCAATGGGTCCGGGTCCTCCCGAGTACCACTGGACCCGGACCCTACTTATAAAAGTCGGGTCTGGTTCCTAATTTAGTGGACCCGGAACCGGACCTGGAACCGGACCCGATTAAAAACCTAAATACCCGTCGGGTCCGGGTACTTAATGGGTCTTCTAAAATCAACTATAATTTTTTTAAAATTCTTTATATTAGCTTGAAACGAATAATTTTTCATATAAAGTTATTGTTACATGTAGGTAAATGTTCTAGTTAAAGATTAAATCTAAGAATATAAATGAAAAATGAAAAAAATACAAGCAAAACTAGACGAAGTTTTTGAATTTTAGGTAAAATTAACTAACAAATGACAAATGTTCGGGTACCCAATTCTCGTCGGGTCCTAAGTTGCTAATGGGTCCAATTTTAGGACCTGAACCCAATTAATCTGGTTCCCGTTCCGGATAATGGGTACCATTGACAACCCTAGCCAAAGCACTAGCAAAGTGACAGCACCAGCAGTGCACAGCCATGGCCACGACACTAGAAAATACCAGCGCCAACAGTGCACGACCATGGCCATGACATTAGAAAGTGCCAGTGCCACCAACGCACTGCCAGGGCCACGACACTAGTAAGTGCCAACGCCAACAGGCCATAGCCGTGGTACGTTGCCAGCACCAACGCTATTAAGCCATGGCCAGGACGCTCCTTCCAAGTACCAAGTAACATCTTAGTCATGGCCGCAGCACTACCATGTGCTAGCGTCAACGTTGGTCAGGCTACAGCCACGATACTAGCATGTGCCGGTGCCAGCAACTTCTCGGTCTCGCCCACGGGACTTGCATGCGCCGTTGTCTTCGTCGCAGCTTGCATGCTTGTGTACTGCCAAGACACGCTATATCCATGCCACAACCATGTTGTGTCTGTACAAACTTATTGGTAGTGTTATCTTATGACAAACTCCTAATTACTCACGTGCTTTGAATCTGATAGTCCATGACTCCACTCATTCCTACTAGAAATCAAAACATGTTACATGGGGGGATTCTTTATGGGGTATTGGTCTGGTAGTTTAGGCAACATGCGGCGTGGCAGCACCCCATGATGAGAAAGTAACGAGTAGTGGTGACGGTTTGGAGCAGTTGAAGAGATGATGGAATAATGGTCAGAAAGTTTCCAGAAACCTTTCCTAGCATAGCGGACACGATTTTACCATTACTTCCACGATCTCCATCTCTCCGTCAGTTCACTACCTCCACTACTTACGAGGAAACAATGTGTGTCCCTTACAACTATAAATAGACTCGTTTTGTCTATCCAGAAGGAACTGAACAAGCTTATCATTCAGAGCTCTGGTTTTTCATAGTTTACGACAACTCCACACACAAAAATACATCACCACTGATTTCCTCAACTTTCTCTGCTTTCCCTCCCTTAAAATCAACCCATTTTCTTTCTTTGTAACTGAAGCAAAACGTAAACACCAATTTTCTTAGTTTAGGCTCGTTTTGTATAATTTTGATCCTCAAACCTAAAAAAAAGTACTTCAAAAGTACATTGTTTACCCTAGAACCAAATTTTAGGTATAAACACATACCATGTGGAAGTATTCTCAACAATAAGGATTTTACGAAATTGAAAAAAATAGATTTTGAAACATCCAGTTGGGGAAACGAAGCGATGGGAATTGATTGATGAAGCTTTTCAAAACATAAAGGAAAATACGTAACGGTGATTCATTTTCTCTGTTTTTAAAACAGCAGAAACCATGAGATAAGAGATTGGTGGAAGACTCAAATGGGGGTTTCTAATTGACTAATGATGCAAAGAAAGGAAAAAATGCAAATTGGATTTCCGCTGAAGATGTTGCCCTTTTTAATGCTTTGAAAGCATTTCCAAAAGATGTTGCAATGAGATGGGAGAAGATTGCAGCTGAAGATGATTGATTCCTCTGAAAAATTAGTAAGAAGCTTCTATATCCCATGGTTTAATGTGTTCAATATTCCACGCTCTATCATGTGAATTTAATTACGAGCTTTAACTGTTTGTAGAAATGTCAAACATATTTTTCTCATCCTTAGGAGAATCTCATTTATATGTTATTGTCTTAGCATTTGCGATTCATATCTCTTTCCCGTACTACTGACTTAGCATTTGTGACTCATTTTTGTTTGATTTCTTTCTACAGTCTTAAATACGTTGGGTTTTTCCTTTTGAAAGATCTTTTAATAATGATTCATTGTAAAGTATTTCATAGGTTTCATTGCATTTTATGTTAACGCACTATTAGGACATATACAAATAATCCAATTAATCATACACCTTATTATTAGAAATACAGGAAACACTTAGCAGTGGTGAAGTGAAGATTGATGATGTATGCAATATCACAGCTCGGCACCTATAGTATAAAATCACAGTAGAAGGCAATGATGATGGGCACTTATTTATATATTTTTTATCACTTAATTTATATTTACTAGCATTCATTTTTATGTAAAATACAACTAAATGGGCGGAACTGGTGAGGGATACTACTAAACCTGGCATGTTCACTTTTATACCGTCAGTACTGAGGAATGCCGTATTTATATATATCTTGGTTTTTTTTTTATCTGTAAAGAATTTGGTTTTAACGAGTTTTGAATTCAAATCACTAATATCATCACCTAATAATTTTACCGATGTACTATAATGACATCGTATGTTTTTTTTTCTTAAATAAGAGAATTCATTTTGCACACGTCTTGGATCACATCATTCTACCTGCTTTTAAGTGGGTGAAAACATAATAGTGGCCATTGGCTATGAAGCTGATTCATTTTCTCAATTTTATGTCTTAACTGACGTTTAGAAGAACTAACGGGGGACTAGTGGAGTTGTGTATTTATCAAGTCTACAGTGGCCACACTTGGGAGATATCCTAATTGGATTCTTGCGTATTATAAAGTCCTAATGGGCCCATTTGTTTAATACGTCCATTAAATTTAGGTTTATGCTCTGGGCCGAGTTTATGCGACAATTTACCAAGATTTGACTGCCCGAATAGAATCGAAAATGGAAGGTTTTTAACTGGAAGATTTATTGATATGTCCATTATCCACATAGTTAGTTATAGGTAGGTCCTTTCATATTAATAATTTAATCGAAAGTCCTTTTTTCTTTGCAACATGGAAAAGACAAAAAAAAAAAAAAACTTGTTCCCAAACATGTGAAGCCTACACGAACAAACACAAAAACGACCATTATACCCGTATTTAATTAGGTTTTCCCTTTTCTTCCACTCTTTTTATGACGTTCTAAAACTGATTTTGGAATTAAGTTTTTCAGTTTTGAGTTCGTTTGATTTCTCATAGAATTTCAATAATCTTCCTTCTAATTCAATAAAAGTCATCGAAATAATCTAATTCAACTCAGTCTTTCTAAACTGAAAATCAGATCAATCTTCAGTCAAACTAGGATTTGATTTTCAGTTATTACTAAATCCTAATCAATCTTCTTCTTCGTTATCATTTCCTACAAAATCAAAGTCAGTAAAACTTCTTCCTACTCAGCACTATAAAAATCAGCAAAACAAAAACAAAAACTTCTCCAGAATCATCAAAAAAAAATGAAAAATGGCTGAAACAAGAAAAAAAGTAGTAGAAACACACAAAAACAAGTTGTAGCATAATATAATGTTCAAACAACTTTGGAAAAAGAAACCCTAAGAGGTCCAAAAGCGGTAACCGATGTAGTTTAGAAGTGGTAAATAAAGTGTTCGATTCTCGAACTTGTGAAGGTAATGATTCTAGAAAATAATGGACTTAGTCTAATTAATTAAAAATCAGGAAAATAAACTAGAGATGATTTTTAGAATATATGGAGAAAACCAGGAATCAAGATTCAGTTATTTCTAACAATTTATGTGATTAATCATGCAATTCTTTTAAATAAATTAAACTCAAATATTGCCAAAATAGGTTTTATGCAAACAAGTAGAGGTAAATCACAAGCATGGGACATCAGAGGTTGTCAACCTAGCATGACCCATCAAATAAAAACACCACTACTGAATGAAAATCGTTTTTTCTATTTCGAAACTATGCAATTTTAACAAGTAAAGAATTGTAAATAATTAATTAAAAATAGATTTACCACATAAAAGTGAGAGAAAAACCTCCTCCATCATCCCAGTAAATAAACTTAGCTCATGGTGAAGAAAACTTGCTCAAAAGATCTTTTCATTGCTAAAAAAGTTGATTACAAGGTGAAAGAATAGTGCAACAGCTGAACAGATGCGTATATAAATGTCACAGAACAGGGTTCAGCCGTCACAGAAAGGGTTCTAAGCAACAAAGGTTTAAAAGCTAAGGCAACAGGAGCAGTTTGAATCAGCAACACTTGTGGACGTTGCTGTGTTGTCTTCTCAGGCGGTGGTAGATGAAGAACAGCACCGGCGGTGCAGCAGCAGTGACCGGCGATGATCGGAAATGGCCGGAAATTGACGGAATTGATCTCTAGGGCTTCGTAGTGATTTCTCTTGGCTTCTCTTGGTATATATAGGCTTTGGGAACCCTTGGGAGAGTTCTAAACCTAATAGAACTCTTTAAAACACATCCAAATCCTCTCAAATCCGAATCAAAGTATAACTCCCTTTTTCCGGCCAAATTCGGATTTGGGGCTATTTTTCCGGCTAAAAACGTGTGGAATCGATTATGTGAGGCTTGTATGAGTTTCTTCTAGCTTGTGTATCAATTTGGAAGCAAAACAACTCGAAAATCTCGTGGATTTTGAGTGTACAGTTGAAACAGGAACTGTCCCGATGAGTCCCGATCCAGCTTGGCTGAGTTGACTCGCTGGGTTGGCCCGATTCAAGGGTGCCCCCAATCCAAAGTGTGGGTGCCTTAATCCATTTCCCGGGTGCCTTTAACACTTTTTGAGCCAATTTTTACATAAATCTTTATTCTTCTAATGTACATACAAAAGCATAAAAACACGTAATAAACACAAAATCGAATACTAACTCACTTGAAATTAAGGTGCAAATTAGACACTAAAATGTGTCTATCAGTAACAACAAAACGTAGTATTTCTTTCTGAAAACTCTTTTCAGAAAATAATTTGCACTGATTTTTTAGTTGACAATTTTCTAAAAATTCTTTACATTTTGAAGGTGCATATAGGCTATACTGCAACAAATTAAGTATTAAGTGTTAGGATTTGAGAGTGCATACAGGCTATACTCATAATAAATATCTTGATGGTTAGTTTAGTTAGTATGAGTATATCTTTAGAAGGTGTATATTAACTATATTAATGGTTTTCATGACATTTTTCTGCAAATCTTTTGATTTTCATAACATGCAGTTGATAAAAACAAGATAGAAAGCATATACTGCTATAATATATGCATTTTTTAGATACAAACATAATCTTGTACAATATTAGATACTAAGTGGTATTTTTCATATAGCAGATTGACTATACTCTCAAAAAAAATCAATGTTCTTATTTGGGAGTGCAGATTCTATAAACTCTATTAATTTTTACACATTAGGATGCTATTTTTGTTAGTGCATATTGACTAAACTATATCATATTGTGCATATGTTGAAAGTATATATTCCATACACTATGCTATATTTATGTGTTTTGTGTCATATTTATGTAGATGCTAAAGCTTCCAGCTCAACTGGTGTAAAACCATATAGAGATGGTTTTATTCCACTATTTACTCTTATAAAGAAATTAAGAGGCAGGGATTTGAATTTCTCTGATGTTTTGTTGAACATGATAAGAGATGCTTCATACGGAAAGCTATTTTTGATGTTTTGGAATACAAGTTACAATCAGGCACACTAGGAAAAACTAGATGATGCACTAATAAGATTAATAAGGTGTTTTGAATGGGGAGGAAATGAAAATGAGATAAAATTTAAGTTTAAAAGAAAAGGACAAGTGCATATTCTAACTTCTACGCCATAGGAGATGGGTGTTATATTTGGGATTCCTATAATGGAAGACAGATTAGAGAACTCATATCTTATGATTGGGGGTGCATTCAGACGGTATAAGTTTTATACAAGAGTTTTTGGTGAAAATAATATGACAAAATTATTGATAGAGGATGCAATACTAGATCTAGTTAAACTGGCAAAAGATGTAGATGATAAACATAAGAAAAAAAATGGAAAGAGAAAAAAAACAGAAAAAGGAGTATGTGGTTGGTGAAAATAAACAAAAGGCAATAGACAATCCTAACAAAGACATTGTGAGGACGATTGACCTCTTTATGTGTGTAACATTGTTCTTTACCAAGAAAGATGCAAGCCAATTGAATGATATGTACATAGGTTTAGTGAACGATCCTGAAGCAACAAAAAATCTTTCATGGCCAGATTTGATACATAACAACCTAGAGAAACAACTAGTAAAGCATCATAATGTTCCAACTAGTGTTACTGCTTGTGTTGTATATTTGTTGGTGAGATTTGAACCTTTATTTAAATAATATAAAACATAGATAGATATCTATTTGCTATACTAATGAATCAATCTCTTTTGTGTTTTTGCTACAGTTATGGTATGATGAGCATACTCATTGTATTCAACCAATGAAATTAGAGGAAGGAAGAAACTTACTAAGAGTATGCCATGTGGGATCTTAAAAAAGTCTCGATGGAACTTACAAAAGATTTGGACTGTACGGATTACCCGGTAATTATATAAACATAAAATATATTTTTTTGTGTATTATATCTTAGACAGTGTATATAGACCATACTGACAAAAAATATTTGTTTGAGGTGCTATTTGGGAGTGCAGATACAATATACTGACTTTGTGTGATGCTATGTTAGGAGAGCAGATAACATATACCATGTTTATGTTTTATGTTTTTTGCAAAGTGTAACAGCCATGTGCATATTCCCTATACTATTTGGGAGTGCAAATACAATATATTGACTTTGTCTATACTATGTTTATTTCTACATATTAACATGCTACACTAAGAGACACAATTTAGTTTGAGGTGCTATTTTTGGTAGTGCATATTCCCTATACTCTTAAAAAATTAGAAAGTGCTATGTAGTTTAGTTTTAGTTGCACTGATAAAATAAGTTTATTTGTATTACAGATAACATCGAGTTTCATTGAAGAGTATACTGAAGTTGAAAAAAAGCTTTGGCAGAAATTGCGAAGAGGGTGAAAAAACAACAAGGAAAGGATGGTTTTGAACATGAAGGAGTACAACTACATGAAGAATTGGATGGTACTGAAGAGGATAAGTATGGAGATTTGAAGCTCACTATATATCAAAAATTGATGGAGATGATGTGCATAATTAAAGATGGTGGTTCGGTAGATCCAATAATGCTTCAAATTGTGAATGATATCTACTATAAATCTTGTCAAGAAAGAAAGCCTGGATATAATAAAGAAAAACTTCAGAGACTAACTCTGATGGAGAAGAAAAAAATTCGGAAGAAACTGAATATTATGGTGATGATAGAATAAGTGTTGGAAATAAAGAAAGAGTTGTTATTTATATTGACCCAAATGAAGTTCCAAGTGCATTTACTCCATAAGGTACAAATCTAAAGAGTATTAAAGAAGAAAAGTTTCCTTTAGGTATCCATGGTAGCTCATCGAACGATGGTTTTGAGACTTCACAATACAAAATGTGGGATGCCACTCAGTTTACCCAAAAAGGTTATGAGCTGCTAGATGAGAAGAGCTTAAAAAAACCCACACTAGTAAGTTATACTTCTTCTTAGATTCAAAAAAATTTCCCATTGTATGCATATGTTTCATGCGCTACAACTAAATCTGTTTCCTTCTGAATTTCAATACTTACATTCAGAGTTATTAGAAGTTCAACAAGTAGCAGCTACAATAATGGGTGCGATAAATGGATCCTTTAATTCTCTTAGAGAGAACAAGGTATCTTTCTATGGTCTGCAGTGTTATTTTTTGCAGATGTTATCTTGTTATACAAGGTTCATCTTAACTATACTGACAGTTTTCATGACATTTTTATGCAAATTTAGTTTTAGATGGTATTTTTGGTAGTGCAGATTGCCTATACTCTAAAAAAAAATTATTCTTATTTGGCAGTGCAGATTCTATATATTGTATTCATTTCTTCTACATTATTTAGATTTTTGCCTAATAGTTTTAATCGTGTTTGAAATTTCATAGGGTTCTACTATTCAAAGTATGTTGTCGAGAATTGATTTGTTCCTTTAGTTTCTGAGATACTGAAGTTGAAAGAAATAAATAAATTATCACTGGAAGATGTTTTTCAGTTGGTTGTGACAGGAAAGAGCATTTACAAAACAAAATTTGCAAAGTTTCTGAAAAATGATGATGGAGATTTTGTGGATTTGAACAGTGATGAACCAGAAAAAGAAGCAGAGATGCCAAATAATGATATATTATATGAAAGAATTATTCAAGAATGGCCGAATAGTGGGAGTATCGAAAGCCTAAGTCAATTAGATTGCACACAGGTCATTGAAAACTTATATGCAAATGATTTGTTTCCTCTTCCAACCGAACCAATAGTACTTAGTCTACAAAAGGTATACACATCTTTAGGATGTTTTTGTTAGAGTATATATAGTCTGCACTGTCATTTTATTATGTATATGTGATTATTATTTTTGTAAATGTCTAATGTAGTTAAAAAATGCAGGAACCAGCAATGGAAGAAAAAACAACCATACCCCACTCATCTTTGGGTATTAGTTGTACCGGTATTACGAGGATTATTGGTGAACAAGAAGATGCAACATCTCAATCTGGAAAAGGTATGAAACCTACAATGTCATTTGAAGGACCACCGTTCTCGCTCCATATAGATGGAACACCAAGCAAACCTGAACCTGAAAATAAGGTTGAGCATCCTGAAAAGGTTCGCATACGTTTAATTCATATTTTTTTAATTTATTACAAATACAATGATGTTTCTTCAGTGTATATATTCTGCACTCAATTTTTTATTTTACATGCAGGCTCCTATCAAGGTAAGACTGTCTCTTAAAAGACCAGCTGAAGTTAAGTTACCAGATGTCCTACAACCATTCTCTCATATAGAGAGGAAGTTCAAGAAAAAATATGATAAACCCGCACTTCATGCGAAAGAAAAAGTAAGTTATTATCTCTATTTGAAAGTGTATATGATGTGCACTTTAGTTAAAAAAGTAGAACTGTTAAATATGTTTTAATTAAAAAAATGCAAGTGGAACAAGAGACTTCTATGCAAAAAGCTTCAAGGGAAATAAATGAGAGGCTTGAGGAAAATGAAAAGAGGATACAAAAAGAAGCACATATTGTCACACTACAGGTCCTTGAACGACATGCTAAGGTAAAAACTAGTTATTTTTGAAAGTGCATATAGGTTATACTGGGAAAACTAAATATTATGACAGTAGGATTTGAGAGTGTATATTGGCTATACTATCGAAACAGTTAGTTTGGTAGTTACATTTGATAGTATATATAGGTTATACTCTGAAGATATACTATGATAAAACCTTAACAAAAAAAGCTGTGCAGATTGACTATACTAGGTGAGTTCTTAAAACAACATTACACATATGTTATCCTAACTAAAAGTTCTTTTTGTTTAATAAAAAATACAAGAACGAGAAGAGCTAAATCAAATGAAGATGCGACAAAAAATTGTTAAAAAGAAAGTCTAAGACAAATTGATAACGCATGTAGATGCTGAGACATCATCTCAGATAGAAGACGAAAACCCACTTGTTATCAGAAAAAAAGAAATTTTTGAGAAGAAGAAGGAAAATAAGGATATGGCCTCAAGTGTGGTCCATGATGTAGTGAATCGAAAAGATAGACAAGCGAAGACAATTGGACCAATGTATGACAGTGGAAGTAAGTTTTCTTATAAATCTGCAAAAAAGACCAAACCAAAAATACAAGAAAAGAAACAAGTTGAGTAGAAAATCACACAAAGAGCACCAAAGACAGAAAAGCTGAAAGAAAAAGCAAAATCAGAACCAAAGGTAAAACCATATAAAAAGAGAAAGAAATGAATGGAAACCCCCCAAGAAAAAACAACAAGAAGAAAAGAATCCTTTTAAGTTGAAGGAACTTAAAAAGTCGTCATTCTTTAAGAAGCTGAGTGAAAAGAAACTAGAAGTTCTCTCTCCATACTTCGATAAGGCATCAAATTTTTGTAGATCAAATCCATGGAGAGTGAAACTTGAAGATGATTCTTATTGTGTGTATTTTCCAAGACGATTGAGTCGTTGTTACACAATGATTGCTTGGAAACAAATTTGCTTCGATACACTGTGTACAAGCTAAAAGCAGCTTCTTGCAAAGATCAAACTAATATTGATGCAAAGAAGTACCATCTAGTATTGTACATTGAAGCAACTGCTTGGGTGAGTGTTGTTCTTGATTATATTTTCCCTTTTCAAACATGAAAATGAAAAAAAACTAGTTTATATAGGCTACACTGCAAAAAAAAAACTATTTATTATGTCAGTGGGGTTCAAGAGTGTAGATAGGCTATACTCAAAAATAAATAGTTAGATTGTAAGGTAAATTTGATAGTATATATAGGTTATACTCACATTAACACATAGAAAAAACATTTTACTTTCTAAATGCATGTGAACAGGCCTCAAATTATGCCTAGTGAAGACAAGAATGTTATTGATTCTCCAATCATGGGAATGGACAAAAGCGTCAACATGATTTTTATCCCTATATGTCTTGGAGTAGTACTTGGAAATCATTGGACGCTGCTGGTATTCTACTTCAAGGAAATGCATTTCATTCACTATAACTCTTTAGAATCCAGTAAGGATGTACACAAAGAAAAACAAAGATGGCCAACTACTGCTTCAAAGTCATCAACAAATTATTGGTTCTACACGGAAAGAAACAAGTGAAGAAAGTTGTATTGTTGGATTACCCAATACCTCATCAAGGGAGCGCACCAGACTGCCTATTATATGTCAGATATTTCATAAAGAAATTATCTAATTTTAACCCTGAGAAAGGTGTTGAATCAAGCTTGGGAGATGAAGAACAACTTAGAATGAAGATGCAGAACAAGAGAGTTTCTTTTGGCATGCAAGTTATTGTCAGAAAAAGACCCCGAAGAGAGTTGGAACTTGTATCATGAAACTGATTACTTCAGTAAGCTTAGTGTTCAGTAACATTCAGATGTAAGTATTTAGTTTTCTTGGTTGTGTACTCTGTTTATTTAATTGTTCAGTGACTTGATAGAATTTCTTCGTACTCTTGTCTTGTTTTCTCTTAAATCTTCAGTGATTATATAGCCTATCAATGTTTTTTGGTTTGATCTATTTGATATTATATATAGGCTATACTGGTACAAAGCCTGTGTTCATATGTGGCATGCATCTAAGCCCTAGATCTGGAATGGTGAACCCTTTTGGGTAAAAACCATTTGATAGTATATATAGACTATACTGGTACAAAGTATGTGTGCCTATGTGTCATGCATGTAAGCCCTAGATCTGGATTGGTGAACCCTTTTGGTAAGAACCATTTGATACTATATTCGATTGATGAAATAGTATCTCTCTCCAAAAAAACATGTACAAAGTCTGTGTGCATATGCGGCATGTATTCAAGCCCTAGATTTGTAATGGTGAACCCTTTTGGGTAAGAAACATTTGATAGTATATATAGGCTACACTGGTACTAACTATGTGTGCCTATGTGTCATACATCTAAGCCCTAGATCTGGAATGCTGAACCATTTTGGGTAAGAACCATTTGATAGTATAAATAGGCTATACAAGTACAAAATATGTGAGCCTGTGTGGCATTCATCTAAGCCCTAGATCTGTAATGGTGATCCCTTTTGGGTAAGAAACATTTGATAGTATATATAGGCTATACTGATACTAACTATGTGTGCCTATGTGCATGCATCTAATTCCTAGATCTGTAATTGTGAACCCTTTTGGGTAAAAACCATTTGATAGTATATACAAGCTATACTCGTACTAACTGCAAAACACATATATAAGCTACCTGTCAAAATGATTATATATTTCTTACACTGCCAAGAACTAGCGCAAAAATTTTAAAAAAAAATCTCAGAAAAAATGCAGAATTTCTATATTGAAAGTACGAGTATATATTGCCTACAATGAAGAAGGCACTAAGAACTTAAAAACTGAAGGAAAAAAAATCTAAGTAAACTATCTCCAAATTCCAAACAACAAACAGTGCAGAATTTCATAATGAAAAGAATAAGTATATACTGTCTATACTGAAGAGGCACTATGAAACTGCAAACCGAATAACACAGCTTCATTGGTAGGAAGGAATCTTTGTGCAAGTTGCTTTGTTATGGTGACTTCTAGCACCATAGTTTGAACATGTAACCGACTTCTTAGTCCTCTCCCATGCACTTTTAATACGGTTTACCTTTGGTCTACCTGGTGGAGGCCTCACATTAGGTGGAAAAATAGTGTCTCCATCCTCATACTCGTCAGGCCTATCGTAGTTTGGAACAGGTCTGATGGACAGTAAGTATAATTCGCGAAAAACAACAACTTTATAGTAGGGTTGGATATAATCCATGTATCTATCGCCTTTTGTAGAAATAACGGCAGTAGCATGAGAGCATGGAAAACCATACATAAGTCCTCTTTGGCAGGTGCAAGTACTCCTCTCTGAATCCACGGAATGAGACTTGCATTGTATATATTCACATATATTTTAAATCAAAAACAAAGTGAATATATATTGAACAGTATAATATATATGCAATGTTGGATCATAGACAAAAGATGAATGAAAAGCACTACTGAAATTTATATTTAACAGTATAGTTTATATGCACTGTAAGGTCACAGATCTAAGATCATAAGTGAAAACAAAGGAAAAAAAGTGGCATTACTAGACTAATATAAACACATAATTTCATATTATATAAGCACTGATTGTGTTTAAACAGATTTATTTTGTTACATTTTATGACATTATTAGACTTATATAAATAGCATAGTCCATATACCCCAGTTGATAAAACACAGGCAAAGTAAGAAATAAAAAAGAAAACTAACATTGGGGAATGAACTTCGTAGATATTTTCAGAAGTCTGACATCCCAGATACGACCCATTTGAA
Organism: Papaver californicum; assembly: GCA_023531435.1. NCBI lineage: Eukaryota > Viridiplantae > Streptophyta > Magnoliopsida > Ranunculales > Papaveraceae > Papaver > Papaver californicum. The sequence continues at coordinate 536,703 of JAJJMC010030610.1, forward strand.
TGTGCTCTTCAATCATGGTTTCATACACAGGCGTAAGGAGATTCAGGGTCCATCAAAAGACTTTTTTCGCGACGTTTTGATATCAACTCCATAAATCGTCGCCTAGATAAAACAAAAAAACAAACACAATATTATAGAAAAAAATGAAACAACACAGATCTTATATTTATTTATCCATAAGAGTATAACCCAATCGTGTCAACAAGGGCACAGGCATGCAACTTCTTGTCATGTCGAATCCAGTTATTGAATGATTCATTTATGTTTGAAGAGGCACTAGCCCAATGTTCTCTAGGGATATTGCGACAATAGGTTGCAACCCAAGCCCTTCCTATTAAAAGCATTCCTGAAGTGCCTCTTCATACCTTACTGAAGAAAGGGCATATGTATCTTTCTTAAACATTCCATAACCTCCTTATGTTTCTCATATGATTTTCTAATAGGTAAGTTTTGCTTGAGATGGTAGAAACAATAACTATGATGAAAATCAGGAAAAACCGAAGTAATAAATTACATCAACCCTTCACCACGATCGGTCATAAAAGTGATGGGATGACTATCAACAACATTCCTAAGACTGACCATAAACCAATGCCAATTATCAACATCTTCTCCAGGTACCAATGCATATGCTAAAGGATAAAAACCTACAAAAATAAACAACACATAAAATGTTATACTCTAAAAAAATCTATGTTATAATTTTGAAGTGCAGATTGCGCTATACTCTGAAAATCTAGAGAGTATCTTATTGTGTTTATTTTCAAAGTGCAGATTCCACATATTATTTTCATTTCAAGCATATAAAAAAGGAACCTAGTTTAGTTTGTATACTAATTTGGTAGTGCAGATTGTCTATATTGTATGCATTTCTACATATTTAGGATGTTAATTTTATTAGTGCAGATTGTCTATAATGTGAACAACTAGAAAAAATCATAGTGTGCATATGTTGACAGTGCAGATTATATATACTATGTGGATAAACCAGTACATAAATGGTATGTACCGAAACAAATAAAAACATAAAAACAAAATAGATTGCAAAAAAAATATACTACTGAAAGAATTTTAAAAAACTTTCCTTCATCGTCATTAAGACAAGTTGCAGCCATCAACCTCCCGGTCAAGAAAGTTGCATCACAATAAATTATTGGCCGGCACAATTTATAACCTTGAATACAAGCACCGAAACAAATAAACAACCTTTCAAACCTGTTGGTTGCATCATTGAAATCAAAATCAACATACAAATACGGGTTGGTTTCTTTCAAGGCATTTACAAACCAAACAAGATCAGTGTAAGACTTGACATCATCACCAAAAATCTATTGATGTGACAAATCCAACCCATGATAAGCATTGTGATACTTGACATTTACCCCTACACCAACTTTGAGGAAGTCTTTAGTTTCTCGAGGCTTCATAAGTGGATTGTGCCTCACACGGTCATGAATAAGATGATTGATAAGCCTCAACAACTTTATGCCAACACCACATGTATGCCTTCTGATATACTTTTTTTATCTTGAAAACATCATTAGAAGAATCAATAGCAACTGCATGGATCATCCATGAAAAACCAACCTTCTTGCACTTTATTGTATACCTCTCTAAATCATTCTTCACTTTCCTAACCTTATGTCAGTTCTCAAGCAGTATTTCTCGCATGCTAGTCTAACAGAATCAACTCCTCCTCGAAACAACTTGTTAGGGTCATCAAAAACATGATCCCAACCATCAGAAAGAAGTGGTTTTGCAACCTCATTACCCTTTATTTCATAACTGGCTCTAGCACTCACAGTCAAATCTGATTCCTTATTTACATGAACAAAATTGGATGAAATTGAACCACCACTGGAAAGGGCATCAACATGCAGCTGAAAAAAAAAGAGATTTCTTCGAAAAGTGTAATGTTGCAAGCCCATGCGGTGATACATCAACAAGCACATGCACTTTCACACCATTATCAATAAAATTGATTACAATATTTCTGGGTGTCAACATATTTCACTTATCACTTATCACATATGCAAAACTTCAAATCTTCAATGGTAGAATAAAAATTAACCAAATAAGAAAAATGATGTTGCTCATAGTATACATGTGCATAACACATAATAGGGTCAAAAGTAGACATTTTAAACCTGTGACAAAAAAAGAAATCAACAATTTAGAGGCACTAGTGAACTGAAAAATTGAACAGTGTAGTCAATATGCACTATTGGATCATATAAAAAAAACAAATGAATGAAAACATAACAACTAAACTCAAAATATTGAACAATATAGCTAGTATGCACTGTAGGGTCATGGACTAAAAATGAAGAAAAGGGAAATTTAGAGATACCACTGAACGCACACTTGAATAGTATAGTGAATATGCTCTATTGTATCATATACATGAAAATGAAAAAACATCACATAACTCATATTTGAAAAGTATAGTGAATATGCACTATTGGATCATATAAAAGAACAAATAAAAAGTGAAAAAAACAATAACATATAGACTATATTTTTTGCACAGTATAGTGAATATGCACTTTAGAATCAATATAACAATGAAAATGAAAAAAAACATAACATAACTCATTTTGAAACAGTATAGTGAATATGCATTTTAGAATCAATAGGCAAAAATTGAATGAAAAAACACTATAGAAACCGATATTAAATAGTATACTCTATATACACTTTAGGATAATAGACAAAAATAAACAACAACAAGAAGATTTATTCGCATTACTGAACTTCTATTGAACTGTATAGTCTATATACATTGTTGGATCATGTACAAAACAGAATGAAGAACATTACTGAACTGATATTGAATAGTATAGTTAACATACACTATTGAATCATAGACAAAAATGAATGAAACAAACAGAAACAAAATGTAAAAAAAAAAAAAGCAAACTGAAAATATAATAATCTCGCCAACTGAATCGGAAATAAAGAATGAACCTGCAAAACCAAATAAAAAAATAAATTGAAAAACTGATTTCAAGATCTACAAACAACAAATCCTAAAAGCTTAAATCAAAATACTTATATTGAACGGTATAATCCTAATGAAGCATATGAACAATAAAAATATAAACACAGAATGCCAGAAAATAAGATCAAATGTTGCTACACTAGTTATGATAGAATCAACATCATATAATTCAGTAAAAAAAAAAAAAGAATAACATACATGAAGAATTCAAAATTATAAAAGAAAAATTGAGCAAAAATCATCAACATAAGCCAGTCAAGATGATTTAGCTGATTAAGAAGTAGCAAATACAAAAATAACAAAGAAATAACAAAGAAATAACAAGATTAAACATAAATCAACTAACCTTTTTGATGATGTTGAGCAGAGGAGAAGAAAAAGCGAACGTAAAACCTAGAAAATTCGAGCAGCAGAGAAGAAACCGGAGAAAAAATCTGAATCTCGACTGAAATCTCGACTGATTTATAAAAAGATAATTTAATTTAGCTTATTTATATATCAGTTAGTTGAGGGGGTTAGTTTGGGTAATATAAATTTATCATTAACGAAATCGCACGTGGGAGGAACAAAAATAGACCACGTGAAACAAAAATTTGGTCCTTTTTTTATTTTTGGACCTCCGGTTAAACTAGGTTTAATGGGTGGACCCACCATTAAAACGGACCACTAAAATTATGACCAATTGGTAATTTCTACTTTTAACTGGAAATTCACGAAGAGAAGTGTGTGGCCATCTGGAGTTTTGGAGGAGTTGTTTTTCTTCTGACGTTGGTGAGAGGAAAATAATAGGACCGATGTGACAGCCATTGGAGGAGTAGAATAACAAAAAAAAAAAAAAGGAGACCTAGTATCGGGTGACGACGATGATAACGGTTTATTTTTCTCTTTTCATTATAATTTATTTTGATGGATTTTGAGCAATCCATAGCCATGTTTTGCTAAACTTTGTGATTAGGGTTTTGGATGGAGACCAAAATTAGTTGTATATATTCATTTCTCTTTAATGATATTTTCTTTAATGGTTTAATTGATTAGTAATTTCACTTCATATGACCTTGGTTCTTTAATTTGATTTATATAGTTTCATTGATTATAAATGCTTCCCGATTGATATATCGTGCTTAGGTTAAATGTTTTGACGGTGTATCCTTTTAGATTGATATATAGCACTTTAAAACTATTCTCTTTTTCTTCCCCAATTCTTTTTTTCTTAGTACATTTGAAGCGAAGGAAGTTACAAGGTAAAACATAATTTAGGATTTTAATGTATTATTTTCCGGATATGAGATTAATTTCAATATTTATCTCGATTAATTTAGAAAATATATTTAAGAAATTAATTAAGTTTATATAATTAAATTGGTGGAAACCGAACTCCCTAGTTACTGACTCTATTATTGTGTAATTTTAGTTTAGTTAATTTTATTATTATTTCATTCTCAATTATGATAATTCAAAAATATTTTCTTTGGTTAGTTTATTAAAAATATTGGATATTATATTTTTTACCGCTCCCTATGGATTCGACCTGTACTTTCCATTGTCTACTAGCTAGACGATGGAAATCAGTTATTTACTGTAGGTTTTGGAGTCTATCAAATTCCAATTTATAGTATGATAACTTTTATCATAGGATTCCATCTATATATAAATGTAACAAGTATTTTTAAATTGGTTTATCTCTTACGGGGATCATTTGTTTCGTTATTAGGAAGTTGTAGTAGAGTAATGAAAAATTAAAGTCATGATGGGTAGCATTCAAAATCGGTAGTCCATTTTCGTTAGACATGAATTTGTACTAATCAAATGCCAACTTGAAATGGCTATATGGCAGTTTTTATGCAATATTATGTACCATTAGATTTGTGCATGTACTACGCACCGGACATATTTAATTTTTCATAACAGTTATCTTTTGGTCAAGTTCTTTTTTTTAATAAAATTGGCATGTAATCCGTGCTACGCACTGGGTTCGATGAAAATTTTTGATCGTCGCGATGCATTAAACCTTGATTGCAGACTCCATGATGTCATATTTAAAAGGATTTACAATTGTTACCAGCTTGAAATCAATCAAAATCTTGTAGTAATAATCTTGTAATCAAACATGGCGAATGTGTTGTACAGACCTATTACGGAGGAAATATTTCTTTCAAAACTTTCTTCGAGCACATACTGGGCATGAATTGGTGTTGGAAGATATGGGTTTATGGCGGCTGTTTTATGTGTTTCACAGCGAGAATGAAGAAGAGATGGAGTTTAAGACAGTGAGAAGTTGGAGATGGTTTCACTGCAGTTGATGGAGTTCACGTTGTTGAGATGAATTTCCTAAATGGGAAGATGGATATTGGTCTGTTGATGAAGAACTTTCAGCTGTAGAAAAGAGAAGTAACAATGAGAAGAAAGGGGTTCCTGTCAGTTACAAATTTGGTGAAGGCAGATGGGTCGAGACTGTTTGAGTAGCGAGAACAGAAAAAGGTGGGATTTGCTGAGGCTAACAAAGAAATTGAATCTGAGTTGCAGAGATTGGTTCGCTGTTATTGGGAGAAGTACGGGTGTTGTTGGTTGAGTGGAACAAAGAAGGGGTTGGTGCTATTTGAATTTGTGGAGTTTTAGAGGGAGAGTTTAAGTGGTGAAGATAGTGCATAAGAACTTGTCGCTGCCAGTGATGAAGAAGGAAGAAAGAAAACAGAGGATGTCGTTAAATGAGCTTTTTTTCGCTGAATTTTTTGGGGTTTTTCCCCGGATTTTCTTACCTTTTTCTTTCCTTTTATTTTATAGTTTTTATGGGTTAGGTGGGTGGTCGCTACCGTTTTAGTATTTGTGTGTTTGAACAATATTAAGCGGTATGAGTGGGTGGGTATTATTCACTTTTAACTAAATAGAGAGTTGTAGTCGTCGTTCAACATGGGGGCGCGATTGAGTTAGTCCTTTCAAGGATTAGATTTCTGCAGTTTCTAGCCCCGTCAGTCCTTACCTAGGATCTGACAAATCCAACCTTTTTTTTTCCGGCAATTTTAGATTGTTATGAGCTCTCCAATCTACCAACTTAGAGCAAGTATTATGGTAGAGGAATTTCATCTTCCAGGTTCTGTGACAACTCAACACTTGGAATATATCATGGAAGTTCAAATCTAATGGTAAAATAGACTCCAAAAATGTCAATCTGAATTGCGTTGAGCGCTATTCCAAATAACATTCAATCTTGGTCCACAGAATCGACGGTTAGAAAGGGACAATCAAATTTAGAAACGCAATCAATCACAAGATTGAGTACAATTCGTAATGGCGCTCAACGCAATTCAGATTTACGTGTTAGTTTGGATTCCAAGCTATCTTTCATGAAGCCTTGGAACATGCCTTGGAAAAAGTGTGGGTGGCCCCAACTTGAAAGTCATTAGACTTGATATTCCACTCTTTTTCGAAGTTTGGAATAGCTTGGATTCCACCATGGGACTTGCTCTAAGGCATGTTCTAAGGTTTCATGGAAGATATCTTGGAACCTAAATGAGATATGCAATCTAATTGGCGCTCAGTGCAAATCGAAATACCGCTTAATATATCAGAAGACGCCAATCGGATTGCCAGAAAACGCTAATCGTATTTCCACTCAATATGAACCGTTGATGTGAAAGTTTTCAAGACATATCCAAAGGGTTAGAGTGAGTGACAATCCGATTGGCTTTATGATAATTTGATTAGCGTTTTACACCAAATTCGTGGAATGCCAATCCGATAGACGCCCTACGCTATTTTTTTTCTCGCTTTGGAAGTTCCACCATTAGACTTACACTTCCATGATCTATCCAAATGATAAGGTGGTATAAAACTTGGAAGATGGAATTTTTCCACCATAAAACTTGCTCTTGTAGCAATATTTCATATAATACAGCTACGAGAGTAGAACTAATCTAACTAAATAAAAAAACGGTGGTGTTATTCCAACTTTCCTAATTACTCTTCTCCCAATTTTAATAAAATCGTCAATTTCATTAATAGGATTCTAATATTACATAGATGAATTACATAAAAAAACAAAGAGTAGCCAGTAACACCATATTGTACTAGTACATAGTCCAACGTTTCGACAAGAGGAAGAAAGAAAATATCGAGTAAACGATTAATACCAAGTATGAATGAACCAATAAAATCAGAGGAGGCTGGTATTTGGAGAATAAGTCCGACCATTGATTGATTATATTCTTTAGAAGATGTGCTCCTTTAAAATAAGAGAAGTTTGCCCTAATAATTGACCGGAAAACATCGTCGTACTCCAAAATCAAGAAACCAGGGGAAGGATTGCCACTAGTGCCAAAGAGGACGTTCTGAAAGTTCAAAAATAAACACTTTAAAAGCACCGATAAACCACCAGAAACTTGCAGTACAAAACATCAAACCTTAAAAACTCTTAAACCTTATCTAATATGACTCCATCAGATCTATTAGACTAACAAAACTTCAAAATTGATACTAATACATGCTCACATATACTTAGATCCGTAAAGATCTAAACAGATCTGAGCAAGGTTGCAAGAATTATTTTTTCTGTCTTGGTGGAAATCATTTTTTAGAGGAGATAGAGCATGATTAAGACGATTTATTCCCCTTCCAATCTTAAGAGTCGTAATCTATTAAACCCAATTAATATGAGGTCTTTTAAAAAAAAAAAGTTCAGATTTTGGACTAGGATTAGAAATGAAGATTCTCTGAATACCCAAAATACTCTTGATAATAACAATTGTAAAACTAGATCGTCGTTTTTCTTCTTTTTAAGATTTCAAATTTGTTTCTAGATTTTTTATATTTTTTATTGTATATGGATTTTCGAAATTCATGTAATTCGATTTACTAGAGTATCGTATTTTCAATTTATTTTAACTTTTATTTTTTGTTTGATTCATTCTATTTAAATTCATTCACATTTACTTCTTCTATTTAGTTTTAAGTTTTTATATGATCCAACAATAGTAATATGTTTTTTTTACATTATAATTGTCGCAATGTCCAATTTTTGTGTATTTATGTTTTTTTGTCGTTTTTTGTAGGTTTTTTGTTGTTTTTGAATTGACTTCATGTTGCATTCTTCTGTGATTTAGGAGATTATCACAAATACAGGTTAAGTAGGGATAAATACGTAATTTACATAATTTAAATATCAATTCCTATACTTCTCGTAGTTATTTCTATTGTAAATTTGTTTATTATACTTGTATTATATGATTTTAGGTACAATAACCGAATTTGAATAATAGAAGAGAAACTAAACTTGGCAGCCCAATAAAAAATAGTAGCACAAATGTGGGCCTATTTCTAGGTCTTAATGCTAGCCCATCTTTTGAAATGACAAGAAATTAGGTTTTTTTGTTGGGCGATTTAAAGGAGTTCCTCTATAGGTGAGGAGATTGTTTTTTATCATAAGCATTTTGATGGTCTTTTTTTTTATATCAATTTTTTTTTTATTTGATCAAAATTTGATCAGTTTGGAGCTAATCTAAGAAATTTGGTGTTCAATTTCTGTTAAACACAAACTAATACAACACCATAAGGTTTCAATTTCTCAATATATCTTTTAAATTGATCGAATCAGATTATTTCATCATCAATTAGTTTTGAATTGAATAAAATTAACTTTTTAATTTTTGTTAAATCAATCAAATTAGGATAATAAAAGCAATTATAATTCAACTGATATCAATATCCACAATTAGAATTGAAGGAAACACTGATTTATACAATAAAACACCATCAATTTGAAGGAGTTCATAATTACAAACACACACAGAGATTCAGGTGAAGAAGAAGATAAATTTGGGTGGAATGACGGGTATACATGTAAGGTATCCAGATTCGACCTTGATAAACTTTGGACTTTAATAAACCGTCGTAAGATACAAACAATACGAATATAATCCGTGGTTTTCATAGATTTGATCCTATTATACTTTTGCGACAAAAATTATCCGTGGTAAGATGCAAACGACAAATATGACCCGTATTTTTCTCGGAGCATGCCATTGGCACATGGAGGTGAAACAGGCACTCACGTTGGCTCAACCCTGGAAAGGCGGTGGGAACTACCAAGCTGGAGTACGGTAGGAGCAGAGGGAATTTCCGGTGGAGCGGTGAAATGCGTAAAGATCGGAAAGAACACCAACGACGAAAGCACTCTGATAGTCCGATACTGACACTGAGAGACGAAAGATAGGGGAGCGAATGGGATTAGATACCCCAGTAGTCCTAGCGTAAACGATGGATACTAGGCGATGTGCGTATCGACCCGTGCAGTGTTGTACCTAACGCGTTAAGTATCCCGCCTTGGGAGTACGTTCGCAAGAATGAAACTCAGAGGAATTGACGGGGACCCGCACAAGCTGTGGAGCATTTGGTTTAATTCGATGCAAAGCGAAAAACCTTACCAGGGCTTGACATGTCGCGAATCCTCTTGAAAGAGAGGGGTGCCTTCGGGAACGCGGATACAGGTGGTGCATGGCTGTCGTCAGCTCGTGTCATTAGGTGTTGGGTTAAGTCCCGCAACGAGCGTAACCCTCGTGTTTAGTTGCCACCATTGAGTTTGGAACCCTAAAAAAATTGTCGGTGATAAGCCGGAAGAAGGTGAGGATGACATCAAGTCATCATGCCCCTTATTCCCTGGGTGACACACGTGCTACAATGGCCGGGACAAAGGGTCACGATCCCGCGAGGGTGAGCTAACCCCAAAAACCCGTCATCAGTTCGGATTGTAGGATGCAACTCGCCTTCATGAAGCCGGAATTGCTAATAATTGCCGGTCAGCCATACGGCAGTGAATTCGTTCCCGGGCCTTGTACACACCGCCCGTCACACTATGGGAGATGGATATGCCCAAAGTCGTCACCTTAACCGCAAGTTCAATTTAGCGACTACATTGGACAGTTTCATAGCTCAATTCAATAACACTCAAGATCCGTCAAGCATGCCATTCCCACGTGCTTTATTTAGCCCAATTAGAGTTTTGCTTGTATATTCCTAAGGAGATGACTGAGATTATTTTCTTCCATTTTTGGGCAACCTATTATGTAGGTGGCCATGTTTTTGGACGTCGAATTAAGTAAGACTTGCGTTCAAGTTTTTTTTGGAACATTTTTCAGTCGACCCCCACTGCTGTAGCAGTCATCTAGTATAAACTAGGTCACAAACAAAGAGGATAATGAAGTCTTTGTGCCGTTTCTACTTCATGCAGCTGATCAGACCATAGCTTGTGTGGACGTACCAAGGAGCGAGAGAGTGGTTCGAGAGATATTTGTAAAAGCAAATATGTTTGTTGTTTTGGTTGTTTTAGTCAGAATAGCAGAAAGAGAAGACGAAGATGAGTGACTGGTGAATGAAGAAGAAGATGGTGGTCGAGTATGTGATGGTTCAAAGAAGATATTGCAGGAAGATAATTTATGTTGGGTGTTGGTCGAGTGCAGGGCTGAGTTATTGAGAACAAGCTCGAGATAGAAAAGAAGGAAATTCTTTTCTCGAGAAAATCGGTCCTGTGAGAATCAAATGAAGTTCTGAAGGTGATTGAAACATATATAAAGGTTAAGAAGACTCTTAGGGAAGCTACTGGTGGCATTTGGAAGAATAATCGAAGCCCAGATGAAGAGATTGTGAAATCACCGGAGATCAAGACCAAAAGCACTGTCCGGCATGATTGACGGTGTTTTGGTACCTATTTGGGGAAAGTGAATACACAAATGAGGTGGGTTGTAGTCCAGTTACATTTCTCATATGTTTGATTTTGGTTGAAGATTGAAGTCGTCGGAGAAAATCATGTTGCTGGAGAAGATGAAGATCACCGGTTGTTCTTCTGGTGAGTTGGATCGACGATCCAGTGAGTTGACTCGGTGCGTTTGACCGATTCTTTGTCGTCGTGAACCGATTCCCGGTAATCGTTGACTTCGATTCCGACAAAATATTATGTCAGCGACAACCCGAGAGAAACGTTATTTACAATTTATTTAAAGTCAATGGGAGACCAGCTGAAAGGATATTTGGGCTTGAAAGTGTGGGCCTTCTCTATAAATCTGAACTGGGTTATGTGTGTTTGGACTAAATCTGACCTGGGTTATGTGTGTTTGGACTTTGATTTAGTTATGAAAACCTAGGGTTAGAGTTCTCTTTGGATTCTAAAAATAAGAGAAAGCCATATAAGATCAACTACAACAAAAGAATAAAATATCTTAATTTTCACCTAATTTATTTTTTTATTTTTTTTACTTTTTTTTGTATGTTCACAAGGAAAAAATCTCTTAACTTCTTCTATTTAATTTTATAAAATCCAATTTATTATGAATAATTAATTTTTTTTTGTTGGTTTAAAAATAGTTGGATTCACGATATATGATTTTGGTTTAATAAATTAGTTTTGTTTCAAATTTATCGTTCATAATTCACTACAAATATTTCATGATTGATTGTTTAATTAAATTGACGGAGTACACATTCATATTTGGTGTTTTCTGGTTGGTCTCTTTTTTTGACTAAAATACCCCTGTCAAACTACAAAATACCCCGTCACTCCTCACTCCTCCGTGTTTTCTTGAATTTCTCTTAATTCTTAACTTCTGAGATTGAATTTTCTTTTACACTCCCTCAACCAATTCTTCGTCTGTCACCTCCACCACCTTCCATCACCTCCTTCAGTGTCATCTTCGACTATCGCCGGCACCACCACCCTCCTCCACCTTTCTTGAATCATACACAAATTTCATATTTCTATTTCTTTCTACTTATTACAAGTAAAATAATTACAAGTTCTCAAATTGATCCAATTGTGTCAATCTTATCAAAAGAGAGTGAAATCCATCCATTACAGCAGAGCAGAGAGAAGAAGACAGAATTCTGGATATTGATAGACAGGATTCAAGCCAAATTACAATATCTCAGTCCGTTGACGAGTATTAACCTACGAAAATAAACCCAAAAAAATTGAACAAATGATTAAAGAGGGGATTTCAATCAAAAATAAATAAATTAGGGTAAGTGTTGATCTTCCACCAGCAGCTCCAGTTGATGCATTAATATAAGCACCATACATTAATCAAAGCACTTGCGTATTAATAAAAATCTCATCTTCCTCTCCTCTTCCCCTTCCACTGTCACTACCAAAACCCACCTCCACCTCTTTCAATTTCATCTCTCTCCTGAATGTCAACACCACCATCCTCCTCCTCAACTACCACCACCATCAACACCGCATTCAACCGCAAATCATCAAAATCCCAATTTTCAATTTTAAACCATCTATAAAATCACATCGTTTCTTCCTCCTCCTTTCTCTTCCATTGTCAGCACCACCACCATCTTCCACCTCTTTCAATTTCCTCACTGTCACCAGCACCACCACGTCTTCCTCCACCAGCACCACTACCGTAACCATCACCCTATCACATACGATTTTACCATTTTTCCCAACTCCAACTTCAGATACCAATTAATTTTGATTTCACTTCATACCTTTTTCAATTGAATCGAAAGCAAAAACAAAGACATTAAATTAGAATTTAGGTCATTACTGAAGAAATCAAACAAATCTACCATACCCCTCAAATTAGAAGAAAAAATATCCCAAAATTTTGAAGGTTTAAAATTTCTCTCATCTTGATTTCGTTAAGTTTTTAAACAACATCAGATCATCAATAGAAACAAAAACCCATTGCACACTTCCCCCAAACTCATTTTGAAACCAGTGACGAAGGTTAACATATACTGATTAAAAATGATGGAACCCAGAACCCAAAAATTAAATTAGGGCATCAATGGATCAACTCTATCCAAATATTTCCTCCTAGAAAAAACTATTTTACTATGTACTGATTCCATCAGCACTAAGTATCCAGATGATTCAAGCTAAGAGAGAACATATGAAGAGGTTGTAGTGATGTCGGCAAATAGATGAGTTCTGATTACATATTAAGGAGGAGAAAAGGAATGCTGATCGGAAAAACATTTTAAATTAAATCATGTTTTAACACGTGTCCTTTACTAAAAGGGTTACGCCAATAACGTGCCAGCTTGCCAGCCCTTCCATGTGTTCATTTTTCTTCTCTTTTACTGGTTCAAAACTTTTATTTATTCCTTACTTTTTCAAGTCATTATGGCATGGGTTATCCGGGTTATCCACTGGTATAAAACTAATTTAGAGTTTATTATACGTAAAAGTGATACTCTTTGAATACAAGTAGCATAGTGTGGTTATTGCTTGTAGTGATGTATCATAGTATTCCCGTATAGATTATGACCTTTGTTAAATTGAATTAATGCGCTTTTCACGTTCAATTGCATTGATTAGCCTAATTTCATAAATATTAATATTTCTTGGGAATTAAACTTGATTAGTGTTTTTTACACACTAGGTTGTTCTCTTGGTAGAATTTATATTCACATCTTTTGATGTGTTTGTTGATGACTTAAAGAAATTTGTGGAATATTCTTGCGATCAAGGTATTCTAGGGCTTTTGATAAAACGAGATTAAATATAATTCTAATTAATAGTACAAGAACATGTTTTGTGAATGAAAACGAAACATTGACCAATATTCTTAACTTTTTGATTTTTTTTTACAATTTTTTAGCTTACTTAATTAGTTTAATTTACTTTCATTAAATCTGAAAATCGACATTTTTACATAAGATAACGAAACCATATAACTACCAAGACCTCCTCGTGGGAACGATGCTTTTTTATCCTTGCTTTATAATAAATCATAAGTAGTGAGAAAATAATAAATAATTTTAACGTACTGCGACATGCACCAAGTAGTTCTGAATTTTTTTTTTGATTTTTTGTTTAAAATTGATTGATATTTACTCAACTGATATGGGTATGATTCAATAGTACATATATACTGTTTTTTCTATGTACTATGTGCATCCATTTGGTTTGATTTTTATATTGAGTCAACATTATCATATCTATTTTGAATAATCGATGCTATGTTTTATAGTTATAATGGTTATCATTTATAGTTTACGGGGTCGAGGGGAATCGCCCCTCGTTATCATTCATTTTTTATATTTTTTCCAGTTTTTTTGAGTTTTTTTAATTAAGATGTGTTTTATATGACGTGGAGTGGTTATTTGATTTTTTAGATTACTTGGAATGACTAATGTTCATTTTTTATTGCAGCTAAATCAGTGTATACTGACTTTACTGTTCATTTTCTGTTGTGTTTAAGATTTTTATATTTGGGTCATATTTATAGGTTCAACATATCTATTGTTGCTTCCAATCTAAATATGTATTTTCTATTCACATATACACTACAAGCAACATCACTTTGCAAATTATTGAGGATTTAAAGGGTTGTATATGTGATAAGTGGAGCATCGGGAAAACCAAAAGCGAACCACATCAAAAATGCATGGGAAAAGACCAAAAAACCTCTGAAATGTTCAAACTGCGACATTAAAAGTCAGCATAACAAGGTTACATACAATATCATCCGTTCGTACCTATTGAAAATTAATTTTTTAATATTTTGTAGTGCATTTTTTGGTTACAATTGACATTCAATTTGCAGATCCTTTGGTCAGAGATTAATTTCCAATACTTTTTTGTCCGTTCTTTATAGTGCATGCATTATGTATACTTTTTTTAGGGACATATTCTTTGTACCCGGTGGATTTATTATTCACTGTTTTCGTTTAGATTGAAATACATTTTTTCTTTTTTTTCTAAAGGTTAAGTTTCAGTATCTATTATCGTTTTTTTTTAGTACAGGCATTATGTACTGTTGTATTTTTAGGGACATACTCTTTGTATTCAGTAAAAAATATTATTCACTTTTTATTTTATATTGAAACACATTCAGTTTTTTCTTAATATACCATTTTTTTGTGGTTCACGGATTTCGAATTTTTCATAGATTATAAGTTAAACTTGTATAATTCATCATAAATAATTAAAATTTGACGAGTAAAAAAAAGTTTAACATATCCCATCAATAAAAGTAGAAAAAGTTAAACATTGCCCATTCATACAAAAAATAAAAAAATAAAAAATATCAAGGTGAAAAAGTATATAAACACTACAAATTCAAAAAAAATTATAAAATAATAATACTTAAAACCATAACTACTGTCAGTAACTTGTGTGATAAAGTGACTCTCATCTTATGCATCTTTACTTTGTGTCCGCATTTCCCCTGGAATGGTTAAGCCAAAATGATTTAGGTTTTTTCAGTATATCAGATATGTACTATCGATTTAAACGGTCAAAAACAAAAGAAACTATCATATATACACCGACGAATCGTATTTGTCAAAATAAACTTGGTCTTTTCAGTACAACAGATATGTACTTCTAATTCATATCATAAAAATCAAAACAAACTATCATATATGCACTGATGGATCGTACTAGCAAAAATAAATTAGGATTTTTCAGTACAACAAATATGTACTTCTGATTCATACTGACAAAAACAAAAAAAAACTATCATATATATGCACTGATGGATCATATTATCCAAAATAAACTAGGTATTTTCAATACAACATATATGTACTGTAAATTCATACTATCAAAAGCTAAAGAAACTCCAATGGATCATATAATCCAAAATAAACTAAGTTTTTTTCAATCCCTTATGTATGTACATCTAATTCATACTGTCAAAATCAAAAGAAACTATCATATATATACACCGACAGATCATATTAATAAAAATAAACTAAGATTTTTCAGTATAATTACTACTGGTTTATAATCAAAAGCAACAACAAAAAACTATCATATATGCACCGATGGATCATATTGGCCAAAATCAACTCGGATTTTTCAGTACAACATATATGTATTGGTGATTGATATTGTCAAAAGCAAAAAAAAACTATCATATATGAACTTATGAACTGATGGATCATATTATTCAAAATAAACCAGTTTTTTTTTCTTCAGTACAACATGTATGTACTTCTGATTTATATCGTCAAAAGCAAAAGAAACTATCATATATGCACTGATGGGTCATATTGGTCAAAACAAAGTAGGTTTTATTCAGCACAATATATATGTATTGTTGATTCATACTGTCAAATTTAACTCCATGCCATAATAAATGATAAATCTATGAATATAACAAAATCAAACTATTTTTTTATCACAATGTAAAAACCCAACTGCATACAATTAACCTAATGTCGCAATTCCTATATATAAAAGGTAAAATCAATGGAACTAAGTAAGAATAAATCAGTACCTCTTTTAGATACTTTTTTTTTGATACTTTTTGGTTTTTTTGCTCGTGATGATCTTAAAAATCGTTTTCATAACCATAAAAAATTCTATAGATGCTGGAGATACGAGAGAAGAAAGTCTTCTTTCTTTTTTTCCCATTTTTTTCTCTTTCAATTTTTCTTCTTCTTCTCGTTCTCTTTATTCTCTCAGTTATCACACGTATTAGGAAAGGATAACTGGATTATTTTCATATTTTAAATATATTTGGACCTCCAACTAACTCTTAATTCTCACAAGACCTTACAATAACTACTTACTTGGGCCTAGAATCAAATGATAAATCTTTCATAATATTTCCAAGAAAAAAAAAATACGTTCCAAAAATTTGGTTGGACGCTAAAAACTATGACCGGTAATGGGGTACCAATTTACTTATTTGGAAGTGTACCAAAATTTATATAAATCAAAATGGACAATGTCTTATATGGATTTTGATACACTCTCAAATAAACTGATACCCCGGCTAGCAGTGTTATGAAAATATTATCAGGATTGTCCTTTTAATTAAACTATCAAAAAAGATACAACGGATACTGCAAAAAGGTAAGAAGAAAATGTGTAAGCTGCCCCACCATGAAATTGCTTTCTTAGATTGCTAGTTTGGGATCTACTGATTATGCTATTGCTGAAGCCGCTTCCCACCTTGAATCTACTCTAGGAAAGGGAGACGCATCCCCAGTTTCCGACAATGTTGTGAGGCGTAATGCTCTTATTCTAAGATCTTTGCCTTCCTCTTTTCACGAATTACATGAATACAGCTAGGGTTATCAATGGGTCCGGGTCCTCCCGGGTATCATACTACCCGGACCCGGACCCTGATATTTTTGTCGGTTCCGGGTCCTAACAGTTTCGGGTCCGGTTCCTAATTCTTTGGACCCTGAACCGGACCCTATTAAAAGAGCGGGTAACTATCGGGTCCTGGTAGTTAACGGGTATTAAGAAATGATTATAAAAAGTCTAAAATTTGATGTTTGAACACACATATCTTATATAACATCAAAACCTTAACTAATGAGTTCAACAATCCATCTCCAACCGATACAAATGTTTCTTGGTAGATTACTGACGAATAACGAGATAAAATTATGTTAAACACCTCATAATTGCAAAAGATGTAGTATATTCAATTATTTATCCTTGTCAATCCGCCAAACTTCCTGAAGGAGATCTTTGGTCTCTGAAGAAGGTTTGCTCCAGGATAAGATAATAAAGGCTCTATTTTATATGTAGTTAAACTTGAATGCCATAAAAAAACAAAGATACTTCAGTTACATAAACATGTGATCATCTACAGAAGACTCACTACACAAAGATATCAACAAGTATATATTTACTCCATCATTGGAATTAAACCACCAGCTGCTACAATCTGTTGTTCCATCTACAACCGAAAAAAGTATTAAAGCTTTACAGACTAAAGAGACAAAGTGACAGTACAAAATACAAAACTTACTTAGAGAACAGGTAAATATACCTATCAGACAGAAACCATAAGAAGAAGTAAATGAGCCGATGAGATTTAAGTTTTCTATTTATATGACCTAATAATGGTAAGTAATTTAACAAAATTAACCCTCCAAATGAGTACCCGATTATCCGTGGGTACCCGCCGGATAGATCCGTGTGGAACCATTTACTATCGGGTCTATCCGGGTCCTATCCTATAGGATCCGAGTTCACTAATGGATCCAGTTTTAGGACCCGGACCCGATTCATCCGGTTCCGGGTCGAGTCCGGGTATTCGGGTACCCATTAACAGCCCTAAATACAGCGGATGCTGAGCTTATTTTATTAACGTTTGTTATAGTATCATATTGGTTTTTTATTGAGCTTAGATTTTTTGGGGTTAACCATGTGTCCTATATGCTTCTTCGTGCCACATGTTGTTGTCTTGTAGAACAACACAACATGGTACACAAGGCTATCATGTTGTGTAAGGTTATGAACTCTGTCGTATAATAATTTTTTTGAAAACACTTAAGGTTGACCAATTAAAGTCTAACAAAAGCGGACCAATAATATCTAACCGGTTATAACTAGAATAAGGGTCTTATTCATATTTTAAATGGCTCACCCCCTACCAATCCAGTGGTCCAGAAACATTGTCTATGTTTGGACTAATCTCAGGAGTGTGTTGTATTATTGTATCATAAAACGAGCTGACACGGTGCACTCTACACTTATACTAGAATACAACATATTTAGACATGAGAGTTGAGACTGTAGTACAATAATAGATTTAGACTTGAGACTGCAGTGAAAAATACAACAGATATCAAGTCGAGCCACTTTCAATTCTGTTTATTGAGACTTCTCATGAACCAAGTGGTACTAGTAATGTACCATCAGTGCATCACTAACCCTACACTTACCTGGACTCTGTGGGGATGTCGTTCCTACTTGAGGCGTATCACGTATGAGTTATGATCCAACTCTTCGACAACTTTATTAACGATAGTATATTAAACATAAATCCTTTAATAAACATCTAAATATTTAAGAACTTAATTATTAGGGTTACAATTTTTTTTACAGGGGTTTACAAGATGATAAAATAGGGTCATCTTGTAACCAACCCTAATATCCCTTATCCTAATAATTTTATTGATAGTTAGAATATCCTTAATTAATTAGTACTAATTAACTTAATTAATTAAGATTAGTAATTAGGTTAGATTAATTATTAGATTTAGAGTTAGCGCTTGAAAATCAAAAACAATTTTTTTTTCTTTTTTTTCACCTGGAAATCTAAAATTACTGTTGGGAAAATAAGAACTCTCAGCCGTAGACAAAATTAAAAGTCTTTTACGACTAGTTATAGTAGTAAATCCAGACGTATATACTGACTTACAATTAGGTTTGTTGGAATTGACCTAGCCGTAGCATAAGAATAACAAGTTTACGGTTAGAAATCCTAACTGTAGTATTATTAACAGTATCTTATACGGTTGGCTTTTCCCCCTTACGGTTAGGAATTAGTCAATACTATTGGGAAAGTTTTTCTTTACGATTGGGAAATACTTAAACCCAATAAACTTATAGCCGAAGATCTCTCAGATGATTGATTTATTAGTTCCTCGATATAATAATAAGTTGGGGATACTAGGTCAAATCGGGATTCCATTGGATGAGAATCTACTATGAAACCTTACTTACAATAGTTTACTTTTCCTTGGTCAAATAGTGGAATCCTTATCCTCAAATAGTGGGATAAGTGGTCAGTGATCTTGGAGAAGAGAATCCAACTTCAGTAGGTGCAAGTAGAAAAGTGGGATCCGGTCTTCTTGGTGTGGAATTTACTCATCAGTGGGATACGGTTTTTTTTTATGTGAGATAAAATACAGAGGAAGAGAAGTGAAAAAGTCGTACGGTTAGGTTGTATCAATTACGGTTGGAAAAATATATTCCTACGGCTAGAAAAAACAAACATATAAAAAAAATTACGGTTGTGAGTTCTTATTTTCCCAACTGTATCCATATTTTACGGTTGAGAGTTCATATTTTTCCAACCGTAATAGATGGTTTACGGTTGGAAAAATAAGAAATCCTAGCCTTAATCAGTTCTGAAACTGAATTTTAAACCCTAGCTTGATCCAATCTCACCTATTCAACCAATCAAAAGCAGAAATAAATGGTGGGTTTTTCGAATGTTAACTTATAATAGTCATCTACGGAGTATTAATTTTTGTTCCAACTCTGACATTCACCAAAGTTTTTGATTTTTCTTTCTTCTTGATAGTTGATATAGAAGAAGAGAGGAAGAATAAGAGCCGACAAATTGTTAGGTTTTTGATTTGTTTTTGTTTTTGATATAGATTTAGGTTAGTTATATGGAAGGGTAATAAGATAATAAGTCTAATGAAAGGATATTTTTAATTTTTATCATAAATTAGGTCCCATATCCAATTTTAGAATATTTTCATCTATTTACTTAAAAAAAAAGAAAGAAATGTTTTCATCCTATGGAACTCCTAAGAGCAGGTGTGTAGCCCAATAATAGGGTTCATATTTAATCCATATAAAGTGTGAGGAAAATAATTGTTTTGATGCATAAATCATTTTTTTGAGAAAAATAAACTAAGAAATCTCAAAGGCCAGAAGGGATACAACAGCTGACGACGAAATATAGTAATGGATAATGTACATCGGCAGACTAGGATATTGTTTTGTAGCATACCTTATCCAATATAAATGGAGACAATGCCATATGATTTGATCCCACATATCCAAAAGTACACATTAGAAAAATGCAAGTGCCGAACAATTTAATGTTGACGATACGACCATTTTTCCGGTCGGCTAATGATTTTGCTACCAGTAAACTGTTAAAAGCTAGACTCAGTTTCAGGTAACTAAACCGATCAGAAATAGTTTAATTGGCCGGTAGGTAGACTATCATTGTCAGCTAAGGACTTATTCCAGCACTTTTAGTTTGAGAGTCCAGCCTCAGCCTGAACACATCTTTAGTTAAAGGGGATTTACAGGCTTACAGCCAAAAGTGTCACCTTCTATATGCCCAATATACCCATATAAACGAATCTTTATTACCACAAAGGAACTACAAATGGTTTCAGTCCCCTGAAAGAATGACACGTATCTTAGAGGTACATGGATCCAATGGATGTAGTTAATCACGTTTTATTGATCTGCAATTATATTGTGATGAGGATACTTTTAAAGTTCAGTTAGTACCACAACCAACTACCAACTGTTAGACTTTTTCTCATTGGGCTGAAATAAAAGGGAAAAAGGCATATATGTGATCCATTAGCCCCATTAGCCCCCACTACTCTCTCCCACCTTTAGGAAAACCACCCATTATATATCTATCCACAACTACTCTATGATGTCTAGGGTTAGTTTTACAGAGGATAGAAAACAGAACAAAAAGGTCACC